>JAFFST010045705.1:43002-57599 GCA_022414735.1 Noturus placidus | reverse complement strand
ATGTGTGTGTGTGTATTATATATATCTGTGGTTGTATCCCAACATAATTAAACCTTGTGAGCTTTATCTGGATTACATGCTTCATATCAAATTTGCCAGCAAAATGTACATAAATATTTTGAAAATAAAAATTTAACACCTTACTTTATAAATGGTCTATTTTAGTTGCCATAAAATTATTTACTGCATTAGTTGACAAACTATAATCTTCATTCATATGCTAAACTAATGTTAACAAATTAAGTTATTAATTAACTTATTATAACTGACAGCTATTCAAATTTTAATAAAATACACCTCCATTTGCTAAAGTTCATTTAATTTAGAATAAAAATCAACAAAAATGACCAAATATTACATTACAGAAGGGTGGCACAGTAGCACATAATAAAAGCATTGATTACTGACTATATTGATTATTTTAATGGAGCAGTGTAATTTTTCATTTTTATTATGTAAAATGCTATATCTGATTTTGCATCTTACCCATTTTTGTTCATCATTTTATGTAAAAAAAAATATATTTTTATAAATCAAGTAGACATGTTTATTCCCCTGTGATTTGGTTGTTTCTGATGGATATGGGTGCATTTTGCAAAACTTGTACTTGTACTGCATTTTGGAAGGAAATTCTTCAGGCCTAGTATCTGCTATTACATTTATACAGTATATGCACCACCAATAACTTAGTGGTAGTTTCCCAGCAAATAAAAAGCATGCAAATGGCAAATATATATTTTTGTTAAAACCAAACCATCTGTATGAGAGATAGAACAGCAGTATATTTTATTTCTAAATTCATCCTGAGCAACATCACATATAAATCTCTCACTGTTCTTACGCAGTGACACCCATGGTTGTTTTCTAGGAACATCTGGATATTTTTCCCATTTCTGCTGAAGTATAAAAATGCTGTGAAAGCTAGATTATGGTCACAGTAGACAAAGATGAGAAAAACTAAGGAAAATTAATCATTCAGCTTACTAAGAGATTCTGAATTGCTGGACTATGCAATCATAAAGGGTAACATATCAAAATAGTCAAATAGAGAAGAGATATCACCATTAATTCCTGACAAAAATTAATTACTCATTCTTTACAAAACTTGTACTGTGTCAATTCTCCATACAGAGTCATTTTACTAAAACCATCATAATAAGATCAGTAATATTGTTCATGACATTATGAGTATGTTCGTTTTCATTTCAGCATTCTGTTCCTAATCAAGGATTTATATGACCCAAATAATGAGCTTCTGGTGAAGTATTACTTAGCTATAAAGATTCAGGGCCCAGCCTATAAACTACATGAGTCTCCTTGTGTGTTCTGAGACAATCTGTGGAAGTGTATGAGGGGAGGCAGAAATTGGGGGTTGTAACTCTTTACAGTGGATTGTGCTTTATACTTTTGAACCTAGTTTGAATTGAAAAAGCATAATAAAAAAAAATCCCAAAATTGTATTTCAGTGTCTCTTAAAATGAAAATATTTTCAAAAGAATAACTTTAAAGGTTTCATTAATTGACTTTTACAGCATTAGTTAACATTAACAAACCATTTTTTAATGTTAAACTTTGTATTAATAAACCATTAGTCATGCTAAGAAAGTAACAAAGTAAGTTAGCCCATGTATTAATTGATATCTGGTGAAATGAAAACACAATACTTGTACCGACTAATGTTTATTCAAACCATGACTAAAAATAAGTCCACATAAATGAACAAAAATTTAATTACAACGTGCTGTAAATGTTGATAACTTGCTGAACTCTCATCTCCAGGTGTAAATACTAGAACTTGCTTTTTAGCTTCCTTCTGAATGTTTTCCAGTGAATAACCATAACTATGTTCATTTAAGTGTTGTTTCATATTAGTCATTGTGGACATTATTTTACTCATGGATAACATGAACATTAATGCAGGTGTTGATTAGTTGGCCTATGTTTAAGTATTCGTTACTATATACATATGAACACAATTCACACCAAAGTCTACATTTTTTTATTTTTGTTTTGTAAATCACTCTCAACATATCCACTAACTGGATGTAAAATTTATCAAATTGCACACACAAGCTATACTTTATTGTGGATTAGGGCCATAATTTAACAAAACAAAAATCAAAGCTCATAAAACTAAAACTACTAATCAGTATCAAATTGACAGAGCTGTAAAATATGGCACTGAATTATGTAAATGTATATTGGCTTTGAATATTTTGTAGCTCCCTGTTAGAGCATTCAGGTGTGATCACTTTCTCTCAATTACGAGTGTGTGCTCACCAGTGAGAGAAAAAGCTGACCTCACCATTTCATTTGATGTTTTGTACCTGCACAGGAGGAGCCATATGTCATGCTTAAGAAGTCTGACAAGGCACTTGTTGGAAATGACCGCTTCGAGGGCTTCTGCGTTGACCTGCTGAAGGAACTGGCTGGTATTCTGGGGTTTGCTTATGAGATCCGTTTAGTGCCTGATGGGAAATATGGCTTCCAGGATGACAAGGGCCTGTGGAATGGCATCATAAGAGAACTTATGGAGCATGTAAGTATAAGCTGACTTTCACTCCATCAACACTAGTAACAAAATAACCATTTTAAAGCTTTAAGAAATGTGGAGCAATACTACACATACAACACAAATTTGAAAATAAACTCCACTCTGTGCTTCTAAGGAATATGAGTAATTGTAAAACACAAACAAACAAACAAAAATAAATTGTATACCTGGATCTTGTTAACCTGAGAGAAGCTAAATTAAATAAAGATGTTGAAAATAATTTCATAAATGTAAAACAAATGTGTTTTTAGTACGTTCAGTCACATTACCTAGTGCTCTGGGAATTGCAGTCCATATTGGCCATGTTTGTAGGCCGCAGTGCAAGATGGGAAATGTAGTCACTGGTTTTCTGTGACATGACAACAAATAATTTAACAGTCAAAAACAAAATAGGATTTAAACAAGTATCTTCTCATATCTTATATGCAGATTAAATAAACAAGCATTAAAGACAATCTTGAGCTGAATAAATAAAATGTTGCAAAATGTGTGCAATGTAAAAGTGTAAACTTTTCTACAACCAAGGCAAACTTTAAGGAGCTCAACATCACATTAAAGCACAGAATGTGACTCCTGGTGCTCTGGTTTGTGCTCAGCCTGTTAGCATAGTTAGCCTAGCCTCACATATTACTTCTACTTTAACACTTACTTCCAGATAACACTGTGCTGAGGTCCGTGTCTGATGAGTCGAGCTCCTTCTCCTGCTCACTGTCCTCGCCAGAGCCGACATTTTAACAGAAAACACAAAAAGCGGCAAAATGTACCCTTTCTTCCTTGCCCGCTGCTCAGAGTCACACGTACTATACATGTGCGGAGCACTGTGCATGCACACTACAAGTCTCTCGCAGCTTGTTTCTCCGTCCTTGGTCGGGGCAGGTTTTTTTTGCAAAGCTTACACACAGCGGTGTTCTGATGTTGAGAAGATGAAAATAAAGCAAAAAATCTGCCCCACTGCTGAGCTCACATGTCCTTTTTTATTCACAATCTCCTCGGCAGGCACTGCACTCATTTTCATGTGTTCATGTGTTCTGATGTCACATGGCTATAACGCAACTGAACCCCACAGATATGCAATTTGTTATTGGCTGTTTGCTTGTCACTTGTAGCACATCAAAGGACGGCTGTCCCATGTCTGTTTACATTTTATCAAGCGTTATACCAAACAAGTTTTCTATCGTTACAGATAAAGCCCTAGTTTATATTTTATATTTAATCAATTTGTTATTTGTTTTAGATGTTAAAACGAGGGGGGGTCAGTGGTGGCTTGGCGGTTAAGGCTCTGGGTTACTGATCAGAAGATCAAGGGTTCAAGCCCCAGCACTGCCAAGCTGCTACTGTTGGGCCCTTGAGCAAGGCCCTTAACCCTCTCTCCTTCAGGGTGTATTATGGCTGACCCTGCGCTCGGACCCCAGCTTCCTGACATGCTGGTTTATGCGAAGAAAAGAATTTTACTGTGCTGTAATGTATATGTGATCAATAAAGACTCATTATCATGTTATAGATCCTTAAATGAGCTAGAGGCTTGGGGAGTAACAGAATATATGTAACTGCATTATGTAATCAGGATAAAAAAAAAAAATGGCAACTGTAATCCATTACAGTTACATGGAAAAACCAAAGTGATATGAAAAAAGGTACGTTTGGTAAAAAATGAGAATGCTAGAGGCTTGGGGAGTAACAGAATATATGTAACTGCATTATGTAATCAGGATACAAAAAAATGGCAACTGTAATCCATTACAGTTACATGGAAAAAACAAAGTGATATGAAAAAAGGTACGTTTGGTAAAAAATGAGAATGCTATCACAATGACAATTTTTTCATTAAAAACCAAAAAAATTATCCTTTGAACATAACACAATATAGACAGCGGTTTGATTATAGTTCTCTCTTGCCAGTCATGGTGCATGTGCAAACAAATTTTGCACAAAATTAATTTGGTAGAAATGAACAAAAATTGTTCTCTGAAATGCTTTTGTTAGGGTGACCATATGACCTTTTTTTAGACTGGACATATCCCGGATTTGTAAATTTGAGAATTTCTGGGATTTTGCTTTAGTTTTATTATGATATAAGGTAATAATTTTGGATTTCATATTATCACATTGCTTCGTACTACATGGCCATTTAAACAAGTAAATGATGACAGAAGGTACACTGGCATCTGATATTGTTAGGAAACGAACAATAAACTATCCACAGCTGGGGCCGATTACACACATGCTTAACGAAACAATAAACCAGGAAGTCCATTAACGAAGAAGAAAGTCACGTGACCTGAGTCCGTATGGCAGTGTTGTACTGCCATCCACTGGCGAGGCGTAACAGAACCCCCCTCCAAAAAGTGCTCCTCCTGGAGCACTAACAGAAACCCCCCTCCAATGGGGGGGTCCCGGGCCCCTGGGCAGAATGTCCCTTTGCTGCCACAGGAACCGAGGCAGTTTTTGCCGCAGGTGGCTGCAACAACACCCCCACCGGGGTTGGAAGCTGGGGCGCCACCTGCCGTCTCTGTTCCTCCAGCACACGGCACCACCTCCTCAGCTCAGTGGTCTCCGCGTCCTTCCCCCTGGTCTCCCGCTGGTGTTCTGCGGCCGGCGTACTGCCTGGACACAGAAAGACCAGGGTTAATGGGCTTACCTCAGGCAGGGGTTCTG
This sequence comes from Noturus placidus, assembly GCA_022414735.1. Classification (NCBI taxonomy): domain Eukaryota; kingdom Metazoa; phylum Chordata; class Actinopteri; order Siluriformes; family Ictaluridae; genus Noturus; species Noturus placidus. The sequence continues at coordinate 52,390 of JAFFST010045705.1, read as the reverse complement.
CTGCAGCCGCGCTGGCCACATCTGGAGCATCAGAGGTGGCCACGTCCTCTGGCTGGAGCTCCGTTGTCGCTGTAGCACCAGAGGCTGCCACGTTAGCCCCTGGCTGGAGCTCCGTCGTTTCTGTAGCGCCGGAGGCTGCCGCGTTAGCCCCCGGCTGGAGCTCCGATGTCTCTGTGCTGACCGGCGCCAGGGGACCAGAGGTTGCCCTGCTAGCCTCTGGCTGGCGCTCCCCTGTCGCCGGTGCCCCCCCCCAAAAAAATTTCTGGGCTTGTCCTCTCCTCCCGGTTGGTCTAATGGGCGTGAGGCGTGACATGGGGCTCAAGGGCATGCGGCGTGACATGGCTCTTGGACGGGACATGGCTCTGGGATGTGGACGTAACTTGGCTCTTGGGCTTGGACATGGGCATGGGTGACACAGGGGTTCCAGGCGTGGGCACGTGTGAAACGGGGCTAACCTTATGCTCCGGTTCAGGCAGCGTGACTGGGTTGTTCTCACAGCAGCACAGTGGAGCGTTGTTGAGACAAGGGGCGCAGTGCCTCCTCCACGCCACGGAGAATCCGGTCCACTTCCTCCATTTGCTGCTTGAACCGTAGATCTAACAGTCTCCATTGCTCAGCTTGGCGTGCCTCGTGTTGTTAGCGCGGCCAGGCGCAATACTCCACAGTGAGTTGCTCCAATCTTGTCTTAATGTCACTGTGCTCCTGTTTCAACTTCTCCACGTGCTTTTGTGTATCTCCCAAATCTGAGCTTTTCTTCTGTAACTCAACCTGCAGAGCTGCAGTTCTTCTTTTTCAGTGTCCAGTTGGCAACTGAGCTCCTTATTCCTCTTCTCCAGCTCACTAATTTGCTACCGCTGACTTTGTTGTGCCTTCTGTGTTTGTTCCCTTCTTGAGCACAGCTCCACTAACTCAGCTTCTGCTTTCTTGGCCTGGCTCTCCAATGTGTCGGTCTTCTGCTCCGCAGCCAGCAGCTTCTCTCTGATCTCCTTCAGACTGGACTCCAACTGCAAGCACTTTTCCTGCGTGTCCTGCAGACGACGGCCCTGTGAGCCTTACTCACTTCCAGTTGCTTGTCTTGCAATGCATGCTGGGCTGTTTCAAGATGGCTCTCTAGATCTGCTCTCTGGGTGGTTTTTGCGGCATCAGCTGACAGCAGCATCTCTGTGTTAGCCTTTAGCTAGGTGTCAAGTTGGGTAAGTCTCTCCTTACTCTGGGTGAGCTGGGCAGTGAGATCTGTTACATTACACTCCAAGGACTGGTAGCGGTCCTGTGCTGAGTGCAGGTGGCTCTTCTGCTCTTGTAACTGCTCATAGAGGTTCTCTTGGGCTTGTTTATGACTCTCTGACTGGTTCTTCATTTTTTTCTGTCAGCTGACCTATCTGCTCCCCATAGAGTGTGGTTCTTTTCCTGAAGCTTGTTGAGTAAAGCAGCTTCCCCCTCTCCTGCCTGGATCTTGGCACACAGATCTTCTCTTTCAGCTTCCAGCTGGCTCAGGCTGGCTTTGCTTTTCTGTAGCAGGGCCTCCAGATTCTGCATCTTCTGGTCCTTATCACCAATCTGACGCAGCACCTGCTCCAAGTCATTCTGTGCTTCTCGTAGCTTGCCGTTGGTGCTCTGCTGGACAGCTTGCAGCTCTTGATGTTGCTGTTTGGATTGGTCAGTTGATGCTGCAGGTCAGTGGGCTTGGTAGTGCTCTCTTTTAGCTGTTCTTCAAATCGGGAAAGTTTGAGCTGGAAGTATGCAACCTGCTGCTCACGGTCTTTGAGTTTCTCTCCTGCCAGTTGTCTCTGCTCCATCAGCCGGCCCTGCACCTCGCCCAGCTGCCGCTCCGTCTCCAGAAGCTTCCCATGCAGCTGGCTGATGTTGCCCTGCTGCTGCAGGGTCTGGCTCTCTAGCTCATCCTTTTGCTGCTGGAGTTGCTTGTGCTCGGCTTTCAGATCCTGCTGGCTCTTTTCGAGCTCGGCCAGCTCCTTTCTGAGGCGCCTCACCTCTTCCCCACGCTCAGTTAACTCAGTCTGGGCCCGACTGTTCTCCTGGTTCTCCTGCAGCTCCAAATCCTTTTGGTGAAGGCTGGCCTGCAGATTCTTCTTGGACACCTGCTCCTGGCCCAGGCGCTCCTCCAGCTCTTGGTTCTCCTTCTCCTGTCGTGCCAGCTTTGCTGACAGCATCTGGCTCTGTTGCTGGAGGTTGTCCAGGTTGCTCTGTAGTTGGTAGATCTGTTGCGTGTACACTGCAGCCTCCTGGGGATCCTTCTTCAGTTTTGCCTTCAGTTTAGAGACAGTTGTATCTGAGGTAGTAGATTTCCTCTGCTGTTCATACTCGATTTTGATCCGTGCAGATTCCTCCTCCCGTTCATGAGTCTTGTTGTCCATCAGCGTCTGTACTTGCACCAGCTCCCTCTTCAACACCTCCACTCCCGGCCTCTGCAGCAGTTCTGTCTGCAGTTTGTCTTTCCTGTCTCTCTCTCTGCAGGTCCTGCTGCTTCCTTTGTAGAGGCACAGTATTCTGTTAGGAAACGAGGTTGAAGACAGAAACAGCTGCATTATTCCCCACGTGCAGTAAATAAAACACATACATACATACACAGACTTGGAATCCTTGGGTCCGTATTCCCCAACACAAACGAAACAAACTCATTCAAGACACTCAAAATACTCAGGGTCATTACAAGAATACGGTGCGCAGTGCGCCATAACTGAGGTTTTTAAATAAGGAGCTTAACTATCCACACCTGGGGCCGATTACACACATACTTAACGAAACAATAAACCAGGAAGTCCACCAACGAAGAAGAAAGTCACGTGACCTGAGTCCGTATGGCAGTGTTGTACTGCCATCCACTGGCGAGGCGTAACAGATATTTTATTTTATCCCATGGACTTTCAAAAGAATGTAGGAAAAAATGTGAAACATGGGCAGAGTAAAACCAATTTTGTTTATATATATTAATGTGATGCTAATAGTGTGCTTTTTCAGTTTAAACACACACACACACACACACACACACACACACACAAAGGTGTACTCTTTTTGGAAAACCAGAATATGGCTACCCAAGCTTTTGTGATGTAATGTTACCTGCATCAGGGACAGTGATATTGTATTTAGTTATTTATTTATATAAATAAAACAAATCCAAACATTGAACATGTTTTACGCTTTAAATAAGCTCTAAATAAAAGTATTTTAGATCATATTGCTTTGATCTTGACTTTATTTACACATGTGACCTTGAAGTAATCCAAAAATAATCAGATTACATCACTTTCATTTGGTACTTGGATTACGTTACTGATTAATTTTTTTATGAAGTACTGTGTAACTGTAATGGAATACAGTTTAAAAGTACCCCCCCCAACCCTGATTAGCTGTTAGTATAGGAATGATAAGACATTATAAGTAGAGCATTGATAGGTTTATATCATTTATGTTACATTCAGAACTACTGTATGAAAATACGACCCATACGAAAATTAATGCAGGCTTTCTGATTCGAGAATTCAGCCATGTTCTGGTTATAATATAAATTAACAAATTTTGCCATTGGAAAGTTACAAAGCTGTGGAGTACAAAAGTAAAGAAATAGTCTACTGTATCCACCTTGGTAGTACATTATATCAGCAAATAATATAGCAGCAAGTGCAGCCTGACCAGGCACTGCTCTATAAGCAGATGTTCAAGACACTTAAGATTGCCGTTGTTAGCCATCACCACACCCTGCCGCCCTTATTTATTATGTAATTTATTTTGGAGACAGTTCTAGGTACAGGTACTTCTTTTTCTGCATTTGTGCTCTCGAAGTGGCTCTCCTTCTCCTCACCTTCCTAGATTTACACAGGAGAGTTATAATAGCTTAAGAGGCATTTAGTAGAAGAAGTCATAAGGTGGGAGTCAACGGCAGGGTGTTGGAAGGGCTGAGAGAGGTGAGCTACTGCTGCAGCACTTAATCATCCCATGCTCTTTGGCCAGATCCGGTCTGATAACAGTCACCTTGAGGGAACAAAGACATTATTGCCGGTGCAGACAAAGGTAGAGGTTTGTGTGTGTGTGTGTGTGTGTGTGTGTGTGTGTGTGTATGTATGTATGTGTGTGTCCATGTCCGTGTCTGTGTCCACTACAGGCCATTATGTAGATTTCAGAATAAATATAAAGGAAGTAAAGTGCCATCTAATCAGAAATTAAAATACAGAATGGGCAGGTGCTGATGATATTAACATAACCATAACTTAAATTGAGGTCTTGACAACATGCTTATGGTTTAATGAGATATATTTAGCACTAGAATGACTTTAAATTACATATGCAGCTTAAAACTAGTGACAGCAGTTGCTTATTTATTCATGTTCTTTGTAACATCTGTTGAATTATGAAATACACAGATTTCATTGTTTCATAAGCAAAATAAATATGCTAGATGTTTCTTTTGCACCAATTTTCCGAACATATCCATCCATCAGCCATTGCCTAAAATTGTTTCATCTTCATAATTCTAGCAATGTGTCTGGCTCTGGTATTCTTAGTCATTATCAGTAGGCTTGTGAGGTATCGAATGTGCCATGTGTATTTTTATGTGCTATATTTCATGGCTGAATGCCTTTCTCACAGCTGTCTTCATAGATAAGCTGATCAGAATTATTTCCAAACTAAGGAAATTGACCTCAAGTTGTCTCAGGACATAGATTCTCATGTCAGTTAAATCAAAGTAACACTGAAGGCGAAGGTATGGTGGGCATTATTATTTGCTGGCTTCACCTGAATGTCGCAGGTAGATTTTGGCCAGTGTTTATGACCAATAATGTTGGAGTAGCTTTTCATAATTTTCATTATCTGCTTGATTGGTAATGGATTGAGAAGGGCTCTTCATAGAGTTATCATTAAACTATCCATCAATAAACCACTTGCTTCTTTGGCCATACAAAAGCACATACTTCTCATTTTCGAAGCAGCACTGTATGTTTGAGGGTCCTTGGTCATGACACACATGCGAACGAAGAGGAGCATTATTAATGGGGTCTGTCAGATATATAAATAAGCTCAATTTATATTCATCAAGTACATTCGAGTGACACTTTTCTTTATTTGTTGTTCTGTGTTTACTAAGTGCATGCTATGCTCTCTAGTGACCTGCGTGAAAGGACGTGTATCTTTAATGAAAACAACAAGCAAACTGTTTAGTCTGTTGTTTCTACTTGATAATAAAGTGGCACTAAGGCATGGGGCCATGCATTCAAGCTGGCATTCTACATGCTCACATAAATCATAGTTTCATTAGTGAATTACAAAGCACCCTTAGCCCAGCAAATTTATTTAACCATATCACACTCTTATAGGTTTAGTAAAGTAAGTCAAACCTCTTTCATCTACTTTATAGGTCACCACATCCTGTCACACAGAGAACCAACTTGAGGGTGACCAAAAATGCCACACACAAAAAGCTAATGCATGTACTATATACCACTCTTATTTAGAGTCAAACTGCACTTATTTTTGGAGAACTGTATTTCTATGGATTATTAGTGATAATATTGACATTACCCTCCACTAGATGCAAGGATCAGTCTGCAGCAGGTGCACTATAGCTAATAATTGTGCTGTCAATGGAAATTACACTCACTGATGTGATTCTGAGTTGGACACTGTTGGAGGAGATGATGCTGGTTTGACCATACCAGTGTGTGTAGTGTCACTAGTGACAAACAGGCCAAACAGGCCTTCAGGCTGGTCAGCTGCTTAAACAGCAGGTTTGGTTGGATAGCCATGGTAAGCCAAACTAAAGATGGAAATCAGTGTGTACTTTATGTAAATATTGAATGAGTTCTCACTAGGTTCACCATTGGACTGACATTTTCTCTACTTGTCCTTCTCCCCTTATTTCCACCCATACTCCTTTCACTCTGTCACTCTTTGAGATTGTTGGCAGGTATTTAGCTACCATTGTGGTAAAAACAGGTTTTGCTAATCCAGACTACTGCATGCAATGTTATGCTATTTTCTCTGCCAGCCAGCAGTCATACTTCAAAAGGACAAAACCAACACCTAGTGGAACTGGGGAAGTGAAAGAACACAATGACAGCAAATACATTCCAGGCTCCATAAGGGGCCATTGCAGTGAATTGAAATGTCAAATAGAGGCAAGATGGAGAAACAGGGGTTTGTAGTACTTCTGTAATGGGAAAAAGTGTCCCCTGTAATGAAAATGGTTCATTTTCAAATGTTTCTAATGCAATATTTTGTACAAGAAAGTCTTGCACTACTTCCTTCATGCTGTAGTAGGAGGAGGTCTGAACTCTTTTGTGATTCCATCATGTTGGGGGGAAGCAAGCAGCCATGCGTGAACCAAGCAGCTGGTTTCATTAACCTCCTGTCCAACCCAGGAGAGAGGGAAGCAGGGCGAGGCGATGTAAATGGTGACCTTCTAAATATGCAGCCAGACACGTGACTCTGAACGGTTCCCTGCGCCTGCAATTTATAGACAGAGCAAGAAAAAGAAATAGTTGGTGTGGAAACTAGGCCAGTCAAGTCAAAAGTTGAATCACTTTGGCAAGCCTGATTGTGATAGCCTTTGGGGACAGATTTGCTGATGCTTTGTTGAAGACTGGTGTGGCATACACAGTCTTTTGTTTATTCAACTCAGATATTGCATACATCACTGTTTAATTATGTAGAATGTACAATAATAATGATATCATTTGGATTTACACAACTTCATACAGTGCCCTCCACTAATTTTGGCACCCTTGGTAAATATGAAAAATTGTCTTTATTGTTTAATCTTTTGATATTTTGTTAAGAAATCCACAAAAATACTCTGCTGTCATGGATTTCAAACAATTGCAAACAAAACACAGGTTTATCGAAAAACAAATATATTTGTTAAATATAGATGTGCAACAATTGTTGGCACCCTTTTAGTCACTCCCTTTGCCAAGATAACAGCTCTGAGTGTATAATGTATAATGCCTCACGAGGTTGGAGAATCATGGCAAGGGATCTGAGACCATACCTCCATACAGAATTCCAGTACTTCAAATTTCATGGTCCACGCGGGTGGACTCTCCTCTGCAGTCCACCCCATAGGTTTTCTATGGGCTTCAAGTCCGGGCACTGGGATGGTCATGGTGGGACCTTGATTTTGTGGCCCATTTTAAGCTTTCTGGCAGAGGTGGTCAGGTTTTAATTTATCTGTTTATATGTGATAGAGTCCATGATTCCATGTATCCTAACAAAATGCCCAAGTCCTCTGGTAGAAAAAGTCTCAAAAGAGCCACCACCATATTTAACAGCAGGCATAAGGTACTTTTCCATATGGCTACCGCTATGTATGTGCCAAATCCACCTCTGGTGTTTATTGACAAAAAGCTCTATTTTGGTTTCATCTGACCATAGAACCCAATCCCATTTGAAGTTCCAGTAGTGTCTGGCAAATTTTGGATTTTAGTGTTGGAGACTTTCTGACCCCAAGACCCAATTAACTTATACAATTCTCCAGCTGTGATCCTTGGAGATTTTTTGGCCACTCGTACCATTCTCTTCACAGTGTGTTGAGACAATATAGCTTACCAATTGTTATGAATGGCAAAGGAAATTTGGCCTATGTGTTACCTCATATTTATACCTCTGTGAACCAGGAAGTCATGGTTGAACAATTTCTTGTTCCTAGTCACCCAGATGTGCTTCAAATATATTTCAATATACTTTCTCATATCAATGCGTAGGGGTAGCAATAATTGTTACACACCTATATTTATCAAAGATATTTGTTTTTAGGTAAACCTGTGTTTTGTTTGCAATTGTTTGATATCCATGAGAGCAGAGTATTTTTATGATTTTTTTTTTAAACAAAAGATCAATAGGTTAAACAATACAGGCAAATTTTTCCCAACTGTCTTTGCACATATTTACCAAGGGTGCCAGTATTAGGTGACCAATATAGGTGACCAAGGTTTAGACACCATTGTTAATGTTTTCATTTTTATGTTTAAACTGGGTTACATAATCATTTACAGTATCTCACAAAAGTGAGATTCTTGATACTTTGGGCCAGTTTGGACATTTTCACTTAGGGCTGTACTCACTTTTGTTGCCAGTGGTTTAGACATTAATGTCTGTATGTTGAGTTATTTTAAGGGGACAGCAAATTCACAATGTTGCACAAACTGTACACGCACTATTTTACAATGTAGCAAAGTGTCATTTCTTCGGTGTTCACATGAAAAGATATAATCAAATATTTACAAAAATGTGAGTGGTGTAGTGTACTCACTTTTATGAGATACTGTATATGAAATGAATAAATTACAGAGGTATTTATACACTTTTTAAAGGGAAAACAAATTTAATGTTTAACAACCTTTAGTTAAACTGACCATTGCAATGTATTGAATTTTGTACAGAATTTTTTTGTCTTTTTCCCCCTTATGTATAGAGAGCAGATTTGGCTGTAGCTCCCCTTACCATCACCTTTGTAAGGGAGAAGGTGATTGATTTCTCCAAGCCATTCCTGAACACAGGGATCAGCATCTTGTACCGCCGGCCAAACAGTACCAACACCGGGTTCTTCTCCTTCCTTAAGCCCATGACCCCCGATATTTGGGTCTACATCCTGCTGGCCTACCTGGGTGTTAGCTGCGTGCTGTTTGTCATTGCCAGGTGAGTGAAATCAAAGAATAGTACTTCATTTAGAATTTTTTCTTCATCACTCATAACCATTTTAAATGTCTTGGTGGAAGAGATCTGAATTCACGAGAAGCAACCTAATGTGTTGTGCCATTCTACTGTGCTTAAGTGCACAGGAAATGGATGTGCCATAACACCCACATACCGGAGTGACCATTGTTGCTGACTCATTGAGCAATGCTTGAGTTAATTTTAGAGGAAATGAGTACTTGGCTTGACTGCAAGTTTCAAGATGAGGCAGCTGCTCTCATCAGCTCCTTTTCTGTCTTCTGATATGTTTCCTTTCAGTACTCTTCTGAAAAGCTGTAAATACAGTTTTAGCAAGTGCGTCTTTCTTTCAGCCAGTATCACTGCCCTGGACAGTACTGCAGCACTGTAGGTATATATATATATATATATATATATATATATATATATATATATATATATACACATACATATACATACAGTGCCTTGCAAAAGTATTCGGCCCCCTTTAACTGTTCGACCTTTTGCCACATTTCAGGCCTCAAACATAAAGATATAAAACTGTATTTTTTGTTGTGAAGAATCAACAACAGGTGGGACACAATCATTTAGTGGAACGAAATTTATTGGATATTTCAAACTTTTTCAACAAATAAAAAACTGAAAAATTGGGCGAGCAAAATTATTCAGCCCCTTTACTTTCAGTGCAGCAAACTCTCTCCGGAAGTTCAGTGAGGATCTCTGA
>JAFFST010045705.1:2490-15910 GCA_022414735.1 Noturus placidus | reverse complement strand
TATATATATATATATATATATCACATGACACGCTTAATTGCCACATTACCTGACCAAGGCATGATTTTACACAAGCTTCAGATACCGGTCACTCACGATGGCACTCCCATAGTGTCATGCTAAACGCAATGTCTTGTTCCCTTCTCAGGGAACAGGGTTACATGCGTAAACCAGACAGTTTTCTTGTTATTTGATCAAGTTTATTTTTAATAGTTACATGCCATAGTCAAATGGACATAAGCATAATTAATTCAGTTTGTAATCAGATACTGAGTTTCAAATGGTCTCCGATGAACATTCAGTCTGTACAGATGACATTGGACAAAGTTTTAATATGTTTAAATGACCTATTCAACAAATACATTAATTACAAGAAATTTAAATAACAGCACAGACTGAATTAATCAGTGAGTAGTTCTTCATCAGTGTTAACAAAAACATACTGTAGATCTGCTGAGTGAAGAAGCTTCTTGATGAGATGTGATGAGGCTTGTGTTTAAACACCGCTAGTGACTTTTGCATTAGGTGACAAGATAGAAAGTGATGTGGATGGTGCTGCTGATAATCAAAATGATATTACAAGCCCCATTGTAAACTTATAATTCTTGGTAGTAACATAGTCCATAATTAAACCTGTGTTTTCAGTAGAATAGAAGTAGAATTAGAATTTTAGAAGTAGAATTAGAATTTTAGAAGTAGAATTTTACTTCTGTTTGTCCATCCATCCATCTTCAACCGCTTACTCCTTTTCAGGGTCACGGGGGAACCTGGAGCCTATCCCAGGGAGCATCGGGCACAAGGCGGGGTACACCCTGGACAGGGTGCCAGTCCATCGCAGGGCATCGCAGTTTGTGATCCATACAAAAGAGAAATATATTTTATTGAGTGTCGCAAAAGAAAAACAATCACCCTATCATTGGGAGAACATTCTCTCTCTCCCTTGTCAATTGCAGTTACCTTAGCCAAGGCCATCTGTGAGCTGATGCATGCAGAATAGGGCACATAGCACTTTCCTGTAAGTGTGTGACATAGCCCATTAAAATGCAGCAATGAAATGTTTACCAAATTGTTTATATTATTCATCAGTCTTGGTGGAAGTTAACATTTTAGTGAAACAAATGATCAAATATCTCACTGCAATATCATTTACATATTTAGCAGACACTTTTATCCAAAGCGACTTACAAATGAGAGCACACTCACACACCAAGGTTAGCAGAGCTGCCATGCAAGGTACTAGCTTGCCATCGGGGGCAACTTAGGGTTCAGTGTCTTGCCCAAGGACACTTCGGCATGGGATCACCCAGGCTGGGATTCGAACCACCAACCCCACGATTAGTGGATTAGTGGACAACCCGCTCTACCAACTGAGCCACAGCCGCCCTCATGCTGTTGGTTCATTTAACTCTGAAACTGTTTCAGAAGACAGTGCTGCCTGCATGAATATCTCATTTGAAGCCCAGACACAGTGCTAATGCACATGATGTGAAACCTGTACATATGTTGATGTTTATTACAAATTCATGTACATGGTGTTGTAATGGGGCGAAAGATTAACGCTTATTGGGCAACAGGTTTTTGTCATTTTGATACATGACGTTTTGAGTACCGCCAGACACTTGGGCATCCACAGGACTGAATGGACTGTTTATTGTTTATTTGGCAGTGTGCTCTTTGTTTGAATGTACAGCTTATTTTTATGATGATTGGTAGTCCTCGCAAAGGGAAACTCATTACCAACTGCCAATCACTGAAAATGGAATGAACATGACTGACATCTCAAACTTAAAAATATCAGTCAGTCGGAATCTCTTAGAGCCTGCAGTGGTGGTGTAATTTGTAAATATGTAAATAAACTGTAAATATAGGTTTTGCAAGATTTTCATTAATTTCTGAAATTGTTGTTTATACAGTATATCTAGCTGGCTGGCACTTCTCTTTTCAGCTAGCAAATGGCATACACTGCTAATCTCCTGATTTGCGTAAAGTCTTTTGATTCTCTTATTTATGATGAGAGAGAGAAAATTAAACAAAAAGACAGACCAATGCTCAAGCATATATGTATGTGAAGGGTTTTGTTCCCACCACACATTTATTCTCAGTTCATTGTTTTTAAACTTTTTTGAGTGGAGTACATGATTGCAGTATGTAAAATTAGAAGATTAAATAGACAGGTGTGTGCTCTCAAACAATCACTGCTGATATTTTTTCCTAATTAGCAAAGACAGATCCAAAAAGTTTGACTGGGTCATGATAGTTAACAAAATGTAGTTAAAAATTTCAGCCGCAAAATGTCATTAAGGGCTATACTGAAGAAGAAATAAGAAATGTTAATTTTGCATTTTATCAAGTCTAATCAAAGAGTACTTACACTCTCAAAATCTCTTGTCACTTTAAATACTTGAAGGAATTGAGCCAATAATTAACTGTGATTAGCTATGGCAGCTAACGTGACCTCCTTGTAGAATAGCATGAAATGCCATTTACACTCACTAATATAAGACTCTATTAATCCATCACAAGATCCCCCTTTGCCTAGATTTGAGTAGACTTTTTTCACGTCTTAATATCATCATGTTATTGTATGCAGTAAGTCAAGCAAAGCAATTGTGAGAATAGATTTTGAATGCAGTAATCCAGAGGAGAAAGAAGCTGCTTCACTCAGTGTCACTTGTGTCATTCCATTGCTTATCCATTCCTAAGGAGTCCAAGGCTCAAGCCAATTCCCAGCCACTTTCAATTACTCCGTGAGACACCAGGGAAAATAGCATTTGAGGGAGGGAAAGAATAACAGGTGCTCAAGGTTAACAAAACAATGTCAGCAGCAGCACTGCGTAGTTCTGAGTTCGAAAATCTCACAGTAATGAAGCCAAAGCCCAGGAGAAAAAAGTGCTTGCTTGATTCATCAGTGTGACTGTGTGTTCCCATGTGTGTGTGCATGTGTAGTTTGCTAGCTAACTACATGCTGTTTGCATTTATTACTTTGCTGAACATGGATATTTCCTTTGCTGTGCCACACTTTTATGAATGCATTTCTCTTAGTTTGTCAGTGGCATTCTTGTACAATTGTGATCTAGATTCTAGTCTAGTCACAGATTAGATTTAGATATACCCTGAACATTAGTGATGTTATTTCCTCCAGTTAATTTTGGATACTTTAGGTGCATCCCAATTCATTTACCGATGTACTGTTCTGTCATTTTGTAGTGTAATTAGTGTGAGTAGTGTCTTCACACTGAAAATTCCAAATAGCAAAAGAACACTTTAAATACCCAGATGATGCAGTTCAAACAAACCAAGTGTGTAATGTTGGACACTTTATGCACTCAACTGTCGCAGCTTTAATTACGTAGGGGAGGGGGATAGTCTATCAGACTCCTATGTTGAATCAAATAATAACCTTATAAAATTCATACACTACACGGTTGAGTACGTAGTGCATACGTGCATAGTGTATAGTGTGTCATTTGGGACACAACTTTTAATTTTTTTTTTTGTTATGCTGTGGTCACATTTGTATGTATGTATGTATGTATGTATGTATGTATGTATGTATGTATGCATTCCACTGTGTAGGCATTAGCTTGGCTAATATGGTGTGGAGTATAATGAAGGGTAAGATGAAATGATGGGATTATGATATGCCCATATCCTTATGAGACCCAGATTATGCGTAATGATTTTCTTTGATGTTTTCTTTTCTTTTAGAAATCCAGAGTCTCAACATTTGAAAAGATGTGGGCCTTCATGAGCAGCAAACAGAGCACATCACTTGTCAAGTCTATTGAAGATGGCATCCAAAGGGTTCTGAAATCTGACTATGCCTTGCTTATGGAGTCTACAACAATTGAATATGTGACTCGCAAGAACTGCAACCTAACCCAATTTGGAGGCATTATTGACAGCAAGGGTTATGGTATTGGCACCCCCAAAGGTAACACTGGTCTAATTTTGCTTGTGTAACCTGTTCACTCAAATTACAATTGTATTGATTTGGCCCATATCAATATTTAAACAATTTCAGCCATAACAGAGCAAAATAATTAAATTCAGAATGACGTCTTATTTAAGCAGCTGAATGATTAGATATGCCCCAGGTTATATGAGTGTCACCCTTGTCACCTAGGCTCACCATACAGGGACAAAGTGACCATAGCCATTTTGAGCTTGCTGGAGGATGGACGCCTACACATACTGAAGGAGAAGTGGTGGAGTGGAAGCAGTTGTCAGGAAGAAGAGCGCTATGAAACAGGCCCGATGGGTATCCAGAACCTGGGTGGCATCTTCATTGTGCTGGCTTCAGGCCTGGTCCTTTCTATTTTTGTGGCCATAGGGGAATTTATCTACAAACTTCGGAAAACAGCAGAACGTGAACAGGTGAGGGATAAATTTTGTTTTGTTTATTTGACTTTTCCATGGTTTTAATGTTTTTGAGCTCTGCAAAGAGGTAGTTTACAGTAGGGATTGATGGTATACCAATAAAAATTACACAATACTTTAAACTTTTTTAAGCATAGTTGAGCAAAACTGCAATTCCATTTCATGGTAGTTTTGTTGTGGTAGTACAGGCTTTCATTCTGGATTAGCAATGAGATGAAAATTCTGGGAAAAAGCCAATATCTTTTATTTCTACAATATTTAATTGTATCCACTCTAGTATGGATATTTTAGATAATTTAATTTATGATGATTTTAAACAACCTTCTGCTGAATCTAGTTTGGTGCTGATATGATTTCATATTCCTCCATCCATCCATCCATCCATCCATCTTCAACCGCTTACTCCTTTTCAGGGTCACAGGATTCTTCTAATTTATTTATGCTATGTGCCACAAAATGACTGCATTTACCTTAAGGTTAATGTGTCATCAGGAGTTTTTAGACTTCATTGCTATGTATGTTACAGAAACACAGACAATACAATCAAATCTTTCACCTTGTTAATAGGTAATAAATCAAATATTTAACCTTATTTCATTTGAATAATATACTGTACAGTATATGTCTACCATACTGTGTTGCACGTTACTTTTGCTTTAGTTTTTAGCTTTAGCTTTGGCTTTGAAGCCATAGTGACACCCTGGCTTAAACATGTCATCAAAATATTTTGAATGTTTTGAAGTGTCAAATCACAGGCTCACTTTATTATGTCACATTTGGTCTTTTTTTTAAATGGTTCCACATTGCAAATAACTTTTTGGCCAGTTATGTATGAAGCCATATATTATTTTACAGGATCATTATTTTTATGATATTTTTAAGTTTAATAAACTGTAGCCAGCTCCATGAATCAAGAGTAATATTTTTTCTCACAAACACTCAATACATATCTGATAGCTCATAAAAAAGTATATATTAAAATAAATATTTTATGATTGCTGGTATTAAAATTATGCCTTGCATTTGCTACATTTATTTTAATGTTAGCAGATGATTACTAATTGGAGCATGGAAAATTAATGCCCTATTTGTCATAGCACATGTCGAAATGGAACAAAGAATAGTTGTGCATAACCAGTTATTTGACCAAGGGTTGCACTGAGGGTAACAAGACAGAGCGTAAAAATGGCTGGAAAAATCATTTACTTCGGTGTCATGTCCAGGTCACTTTAGTTCATGACATTCAGTTAATACTAAACATAATTGGTTTTGGTGTTCACACCAATTTAACATGAGTGTACTTACTTCCTCTTTTTGCTATACTCCCCCTCCCCAACATGCCTCTTTTTTTCCCTCAAGAGGTCTTTCTGCAGTGCGGTAGTGGAAGAGATCAAACTGTCGTTCACGTGCGAGAGAAAAGTGAAACACAAGCGGCACCATGCACCACCCACAGTGAAGACGGACGCCGTGATCAACATGCACACCTTCAACGAGCGCCGTCTACCGGGAAAGGACAACATGAACTGCAGCAGCGCTGCAATGACGCCCGTGTTTCCATGACATGCCTGGGTGACGGTCACCTGAGGCACATGCCTAGCGCTGTGCCCGAGAGCATGGACTATGGCACTGAAATGATAACAGCATTCACCCTCAATCGCAGAGACACCCGCAACCACACAGCCAAGCAGAACGGTGGCGCGAGCAGCAACCCAGGTAATGACCATGTCCTCAAACCTATGTATCCCACCATGCCATTGAGGGAGGGAGGACGCTCTGTGTCCTTTCTCTGAGAGAGAAAGTGAACAATGATGCCAGAGCTAGCTAGGACTGAGTCTGATGTTTATGTATGAAAAACAAACATATGTTCACCATCTGTTCACTGGAAATCAAGGACTGCCCAGTAAACCCATACCCTTGCCACCCCCAGCCCAATCCCACTCATACAGAGAAGAAAAGAGACAAGCAATCCTTTGGAAGAAATGATTTAAGAGAGGTAAGAGGCGTCTTTGAAGTACGGCAATAAAAGCACTCCAAACTGACAAGAGGGGTGTAGATTTTTGTCCTGGAGTACCATTTATAGCACATCAAATTAATTTAGAAAATTTGTGCTCTCACTGTTGTTATTTGGATTTGTAAAGCGCTGAGGGTTTTTGGCGCTACACAGGAGCATATGATTCTATTGGGCCACATTACTCCAATGCTTTGAATCTTTTATTTAATTTGAAATTGTAGACTCTCTTATTGGTAATATCTGCAGTTAGTCACAGCGTGCAAAGCTCTTGATCTGCATTCCCAAAAGGCTACAGAGAAGGTGGCCTCCTTCCTGGTTCACCAATTGAATGCACAAAACAAACAGAGTTGACATAATTCAAACTAGCAAGGCATATTGCCATTTGAATTAACAGACTTGTTTCTCCACCCTGTGGAATTACAGTAATAAAGGTTCTGAACAATGTGCTCTGTCTTATCATTGTGCCATAACTAAATTCAATTTGTTTGTGCTCTACATCGCTTGTGCCACCAGATGTTTTGTACACATTCAATGATAATAAGATGAGTGATTAACATAATAATTGCCAAAGATCTGTCTACAAAAAAATGTTACATATTTAAATACAGCATCTATCCTAAAAGTGCAAAGGATAAGACTGATTCAGTTGCTTGGTAAACTGTTTATTGTGCAAATTCACTTACATATTTTTATATATTTAATGTTTCATCGTAAGACATAATTGCTAACCACATAATAGTAAGATATGATGCAACCTACTAAGTTTGGTATAATTCACTAAACAAAAACAAATATAATTGAAAACAAATCTTTCATTAACTTCAGTGTGGTAGTGATTTGCATTCTGAATAACACATTTACTTTTTTTTTATTTCAATACAAATAGAAACATATTTATAGAGATGCATAAATACATCTAATTAAATATCTGCCTAAAGTGTGGATATTAGATTTTCTGTTCAGAATGGCCTTTGTTAACAGCATTTGCAATATAACATTAACACACTATGTATCCGTGCTTTTCATTTATTTCTGTACTTGCTGTCTGGGTCAGTGAGTGAAGTGACTTGTAAAGAGGATGAAAAAAAAGATTATTGTGTTGTAATTTCCCTAATGTATAATATTAACAGGAATGCACAAAAAATCTACATACACACACAAAAAAAAAATTGTCACTGTCCAATAAACTACAGACTGCACTGTAGGTGTGATATTCTCACAATGTACACTTTATGCAGTGACCCTCTTTTCATTGTATGCGTGTGTGTGTGTGTGTGCACGTGTGTGCGTGTGTGTGTGTGTGTGTGTGTGTACTGTTTTGTATGCATGCAAGTATGTGTGCATTTCATCTAGCAAAATTTCAAAATACTTAATAGCATTAGCTCTTTCATTACCTTTAACCGTTATTCATTTCGCAGGCATGAGCTAAAACCTCTGCAGCTGCAGTTAGGCTTTTAGCATGCTGTATGTGAGGAGGTGCTGCAGTCTGCCATGATACTCACTGAAAGTAGCATTCTGATTCTTTTGAGGGTACATTGCAGCCTCAAGCTTTACCAAGTGGGATTCCTTAGAATAAAGGCAAAACATAATGACTGGTTTTCTTATACAGAGAGAAAAACTACCCCATTTCATACTAGTCTTATTTCTCCTAACAGTGACCAACATGACCAACATTAAGTGGCTGTTTTTGTAGACTGCATTAGCTTAGGTTCAGTGTCTAAGGTTTCCTTAGTTTGTGTAGATGTGACAAACAATACAGATAACCAGTGTTAGCATTATGAGACGTAGGTGCTAAGAGTCTTGCTGCCTTTGCAGGTAGCTCAAGAGACCGCATACCTCTGTGAGGTAAATATAAAGGACAGTGTCAAAAACATCTTTTGTTCAGTATTTTTATTGCCGATAATGTAACAATCAAAATAACTCCAATTCATGTGACTTGGTGTTGATGCGGTGAAAGCTCATTGTGTATGTGTCATTTAAATTTAATGTAATTTTCACAACCTCTTGCAAAGTAGACTATATATTAGATTAAAACGGAGAATTATTGTATTTTGCTAAATACTGATTTTTACCTGTAAATTGTCTTCTTTATTTCCCAGCACTGTTTGTTTTTAATCTGTCAAATGCTGTATCAGAAATTGTACATGCATTTTGTAGTATAGGATCTGATATATGGCTATACTTAAGAGAGAATTTAGAGGACAGTGATTTTATTATCCAAGGTACATGTTCATTACCATTGGCTGATAGAAGTATCAAGTGAACAAAGGAAATTGTGTGATGTATGTATTCCCTTTTAACGTATTCATATCAGGTGTACATAAATAAAGAACTGAATTTTATTCTCTTTATTTCTTTCACATTTCTGCAAAATTCTTTATGGCTCTTTGGAATATCAACTTTTTATCACTTTAAAATGCATAACAGATTTTATTTGCACAGATCCTGAAATGTCTGGCTCCAAATGTGAGACTAGAATGTGGTAATATGCCTTTATTCTAAAACATTATGAAATATTAAACTATGATAAATAAAGTTTGAGAAAGTACCATTCAAACATCTCAATTACTTAAATAAATTAGGTGAAGATGCTATTAAACTATCATGCACATTTAAGGTCACCAGATGTTGTGGTATCATGAGTATTTTGTAGATTTTTTTTAGTGTATCCAGTTGTGGAATAAAAGTTTGTAAATTTGTTGTTAATTAGATTTCTTAATGAATGGCTTCTACAGTGTGATTTAAGTCATACATAATTGTAAAAACATTATGCAACAAAAACCACTCAACATTTTACAGATGTTTATGAATCATTACATACTGTAAATGGGTTAAATAGTCAATATCATGAATAAAAACATGGGAACTTTTTTTATTGGCAATAATCTTAACCAAATGCTTTATGTAGCGCGATTCTATACAAAGCTGTTTCTTTTTGGAAGTCTTGCTTGAGTGTTTCCATTTATTTCTTATGATTTAGGTAACATTTTTGTTACCTTGTTAACAGCCATTCATACAGAAATCCAGACAATTCCAATGGGTTCACAAACTATTTACACAGCTGTAAGCCTAATTATCCTTACACTGTGAGAAATTAATTTCGTTACTTAAATGTATTATTTACTGTGGCACGGTGTAAAGACCACATTAGTCAAATATTTCTGTAACCTTTATGAACTGACTATTATGAAGTGACATTTTTCTGTATTGATTGCAACTTATAGAACATTTAGTTTGAGTATTTGAATCAGTCCTATTTATGGAACATAAACCTCTATTTTATAAAATAATTATTAAACAATGTGAATGCTGTTGTTTTGTAAGATTACATGAAACAAAAGAAAAATAAAATCAACTTTTACAAGTCTCTTGATCTATTCAAATGTTCTTTACCATTGTTCAGTTTTCTTTATTATTATTATTATTATTATTATTATTATTATTATTATTATTATTATTATTATTATTATTATTATTTGGTTGCACTTGATCGTTAAGTGGGTATTGTGTATAGTTAAAACATCTAATATCAAGGTGCTGCCTGGGGTTCATTTATGGGCATGAAGAATTTCTATGAACATAGATTTTGTATGTTTTGTAATTTTTCTCTTAGTAATTGTATGTCATGAGAGGGTGCATGACAATAAAGGGAGGATTAAGATGCAGGAGCTTGATTGAATTATTTTTTATTTCAACACAATGTGAATAATTTGATTTTGCAGATTGCTGTATAAGTTATATGATTTTGAAGTTTTTAATAAAAAAAATATTAAATGTGTTAGTGATTTTATCATAGATTTTATAGAATCAACAGTAAATGAGGAAGCATAGATATGCTGCATATGTATTATTCAGGTTCATGGGACAGGGTTCATGAATACAGTTAGTACTGTCCTGAAAATGCTGATGAATTATCTAAAAAAAAAAAAAAAAAAAAAAAAAAAAAGGGAAAGGGTAAAGTAAAGAGAACTGTCAATCTGAGTAAATGCTTGACACCACAAGACTGGCATTAGGGATGAGAATTTAAAATAGTTTGATGTTTAGGTTCTGAAAAGCTCTGAAGTAGCATGAATATTTACTAAAGCTACTTCGGGTTAAAAGCTGAATACAAACATAGATATCTGGAGCAGTAAACAAATATGGATACAGACACTGATACACCCCTAATCTAGAAAATAATAGCTTTTTATTAAGGCAGTATAACCAGTCCAAGGGCAGCATTAAGTACTTGATCACAAATATTAAAAAGTGCATTTTATAAAGACTATAAAGTGGTCACAGATTGAAGGGTGACAAGGTAAATTATATTTGCTACTTGATACAGTTCAGAGTATACAATAATAAGAGGAAGAAGAAGAAGAATAGCAGAAATATGAGGCATGGATGTATTGAGTGAACTCGGAATATATGGCACACACAACTGTGCAGAATGTCCTCGTATGTTGTTGCATTACAATTTCCCCTCAATGGAACTACATATTCCAAAGATTACAGCATGACAGTGCCCCTCTGCATTCCCAGAAGTGTGGCAGTTATTATAGAAGCTAAGGGGGGCCGGCTCCATATTAATGCCCATGGTTTTGGAATATAATGTTCAACAAAAACATATGGGTGTGAAGAGTTCCACATATGTTTATACAGTGCATTTCCATTGCCTTGGAGTGAAAAGTGCAGAGTGAAGAGAGCATAGCTTTCAGGCCTATAGAATTTTTGCAGCAGCTCCATTCAATATACCTTCATATTCTAATTGGAGTCTATAATAGACTAGCAGACAGATGACATAGTCGAGAAATTAACCTTGACAGTAAAGAGGTGGAACACTCTGCTGCTTTAAATTTCTGGGTGCCTTGGGGCATAAAGCCAGGGGTGAATAATGAGTGAATGTAGGGGCTTCCTCATAATAGGAAGATTTATTATCTCTCACTATCAATTAAACCCTACAGGCAGCCAAAGGCCAGGAGCCAGAAGAGAGAGAGAGAGAGAGAGAGAGAGAGAGAGAGAGAGAGAGTCATGTTTTTATCTCTTAGTGGGAACCAAATGTGCCTATGCAAATAGGAATATTGAATATTTTGCAGTTTTGACCCTGTGTTCTGACCCTGTGTTTTGACCCTGATCTGACCCAAATGGTTTTGACCATTTGGCTGGTCTCCATTAGAAAAAATGCATTATTATTATTATTAATATTCCATGCATCCATCTTCTGTACCACTTATCCTTCCTTCAGGGTCAAGGGGAAACCTGGAGCCTATCCCAGGTAGCATGGGGCACAAGGCAAGGTACACCCTGGACAGGGAGCCAATCCATCGCAGGGCACTACTATTATTATTATTATTATTGAGAAATGAATAAAGAGCTAAAAGGTGTGTGTGTGTGTGTGTGTGTGTGTGTGTGTGTGTGTGTGTGTGTGTGTGTGTGTGTGTAACAAAAGGTGCAAATATACAGTAGATAATATATGACAAAATAGGACAGTTACAGGAAATGACCCAAAAATATAATATATAAATTGTTTGTTGTGTCAATATAAAATTTCAATAATAAAAATATTGAAAAAAAAACAGTGACTGAGTAGCCTACAGGAAAATGCTCCTTGTTTTGCTGAAAGTGCCAGACCATTTTTTTTTGCTTGAAAATATTATGTATTAATGGATGTAATGGTGTTATTTTTCTGTTTTTCATGGTAATGGGCTGTGAATTATAAATATTTCTTTGAAATGTTTCTTGATTCATCGCCATGACAAGGAAAAGAAGACCAACAACCAAAAAAAACCTATTAATAATATGCCCAATAAACTTTAAACATAGTTGGTCCAGAAGAGGGCCTATCAGAGATGTATCATATTAAGCGCTCTACACTAAGCAAAGGTCATTGCAATGTCCCCTTGACCTTACCTGAGCCTGTGGTTTCCTCCAGCTCCCCTGGGTGAGTGGCCACAGCTGAGCAGCCATGTATCATCGACCTGTTTACACGTGAGCTGAGCAGCTAGAGACTTGGCTCATGCGTCTCAATGGTGTGTTGGGTGAAAGGCCTGATTCCACTGGAATAGAGCTGTATTTCTGTTCTGCTGGAGGGCACTGTGTGCTAACCTTGATGCAGGCAGTGTGTGAGCTGAAACTGAATCTCCCAGTAGAGCTGCAGGTGCCCACCTCATGTTACACTGATCCCAAATAAGCTTCAGCTTGAATATTCAAAGTGTAACAAAGACTTTTTTTTTCTTTCAGTACACACTGATATCTGCAACTGTGTGTTTACACTTACCAGGTTGGAATGGAAGCTCTTACTGACACATACCTGAAGTTGTATACTCACACTGTGGAATTCATCATAACATCCTTTCTAGGCATAACATTACAATTTAGAGTGGGGTATTAAACCCATAATGTATTTTTAAAGTACCACCACCAGCATTCAGCAGCCAACTTGCATAAGTGAAGTTTTCAGAATGTTTTCTCTTTACAGAAACATGTCCATCCTTATTTCTCAGGTTAAAGCACTGGCTCTGTAGATATTGTAATTCTGGTGATTAGTGTCGCTTCACATGCTAGCCTTATCATAAATTAATAGTTTGATGCTCCAACTGCTACTAATTACAGTTACATCTGACACAAATAAATGTAATCTATTTTTTGCATAAAACTGTGAGCCTTACCTTGGGTATAAAAATATTTCCAGCTGAATTCCTACTATCAGACAAGTGTCTTTTTAAGACACAATTATTTAAAACAAACAAACTAAGAAATAAATAAATACATAATATGTGTATTAACTTTATATATACTTTACATATAATATGCAAGGAATAACGGAGCGTGGTATGAAAATAATACATGCTGGAATGGTGTGATCCACAAAGGATAAAAGCACTGTCCAAAGTGTGTTATTCTGTTGGTACTATAGTGATTTCCCAATTACAATTTTTACGAATGCCATATGGTACTTTTTAACAGTTATACAGTGGTGTGAAAAAGTGTTTGCCCCCTTCCTCATTTCCTGTTCCTTTGCATGTTTGTCACACTTAAGTGTTTCGGAAC
>JAFFST010045704.1:27226-59726 GCA_022414735.1 Noturus placidus | reverse complement strand
TTCAAATGTACGCTGTTTAAACTTAAAAGCACTCCACGGTAACATGACACACCTTGATACTGGAACTATAATGCGAGCGACTCGTGCTGAGGCATGATCGGACTGTTGATAGAATCATTTCTTTTTTTACTAGGCGACTTCATTAACGTGCATGGAGACGTCCCGACCATCCGAGCAACGTTAAGAGCACTGCAAAGCTGTTTTATACGTAAGCCAGGCGTGAGGACCCAACTCCTCGTGCGTCTCAGAGCCGAAATGTTCACAGAGCTCATAGCGGAAACATGATGTGCTACATCGGAAAGTTTGTTAGAAGAGGATAATCACATATTCGTTCGTTTTACTTACAGAGGGAGTATTAATGCACTTAGCTAGCTAGCTAGCTCACCATACACCGTTACATTAGCTACTTTTTAGCCATTATAATTAGGTTTCCCGATGAGCAGAAACTGGAACGGGAGGCTTTCAGTTGCCTGCTGGGATCGCTTACAATTGTATGATTCAATCAATAATGGTTCAAAAGCGAGGTTTATTTAATAACCCTTTAACAAGAGATCACTTGTGCGTGTAGCACTACATCCGTCGCAAGGATCGAATCCTGAACTGAAACTATATTCAGTTTTCACAACATAACTTGTGTGTGTCAAGATTCTGCAGTCGCGATAGATGCATGTCCAATTGCCAGGGGCAGTAACAAAGGCATTACTCATTTGAAATGAATGCTTCACACTTCCTTGGGAACACATTATTTGTAGGCAGGCACTTTCCTGCCTTTCTGTGTTCTTAAGCCTCTACACAAATATTAAAAGTGTTTCCTGAATGTGCCCGTTGACCTTCAACCTATATTCAAACAAACATTAATCTTTCCCTCTAGGTACATTTCAAAGCATAGCTAATAAGTACTGAAAGAAAGAAAAAGTACCGCTAGCCTATTTGAGGATATCTAAATCTTTGTTATCTAAAGCAAACAGATATGGTTTCTGAGGCTGGTTATTTAAACACCGCCACTCGTCATACCACTGACTCACAGGAGGGCACAAGGACATTTCCACAATTATCCATTTTCTCTTCATGACCCGTCTGGAGTTTGGACTGGCCCACATTCAATTTTTGCACTTTTTACAACGGACGTTTTCTAAAAGCAGCTTTACAGAAACGTATAAACACAGGATCGAGATTTTAAGTGTGTTTTATGAATTTATCCGTATTGAGTGAGCCGGTGGCGACGATGGTGAAGAACAAACTCCCTGAGATGATCTGAGGAAGAAACCTTGAGAGGAACCAGCAACCACAGTGAGAATATCCATGAGTCCAAAAGTGGTACCATCCTCAGCAATCTCCAGGCTGTAGCCTCCAGTTTTAGCACTGCATCCACTGTACGTAACGACAGCTTTCGAGATTTTTCCCTCCCAAAAGGAATAATGTAGTCCTTTTAGTGCTTAAAAATTATTATTATTATTTTAAATAATCCATTTACAAATCACTTTCCTAAGGTAGAAACTGGAATGCTACATATTGAAATTAATAAGCAAGAGTAATGCATGTAATTTCTTTCTAAAGTCTACATCAAACATCACTTCTCAGGCCTCTTTCGGACGGAAGGTACCTTTTTAAAAAAAAAAAAAAATTGTAAAAATGTTTGGTGGCATCTCTAATAAATATAATATAACCCATGTCTAAAATGTTAACCGAGTCAAGCACACGCTGATTTTATTTCACAGTAATGAACTCGAAACATTCTCCATTAACATTGACAAAAAAAAGGCACATTTTCCAAGAAGTTTCTTTCCGAGTGAAGACGAGAGCACTGGCTAAAACATTCCTAATGTGAAATAGGAGAAGGGGGCGGGTTAATATCAGGTACGTTTGTTACAATCCTGAGTAAAATCGCCAACACACTTGTTCAAATAAATAAATAAATAATACAGTGTAATAGAACCATGCTGGTTTCTGTTTGTAAGAACGAGCAGCAGGTGACTGAATTGGGAAATCTCAAATCTCCAGGTGTGACTGCTCATTGCGCAATCGCTCACCTGTTGGCCAATGAAGATTAACCACAATGCAAATAAAAGTGGAAACCCCCTCCCCCCTCCCCAAATGTACGCTCTTGTACAGTGTGTACTGTTTAATTTCGCAGGTGTTTAGATCTTCAGATTAATAGTCCCTGAAAACTCAAGCCCGCCCCGTTTCATTATCTCCCAGCAAACACTTTCCCACTCCAGTCTCCCGTGGCAACTGTGCCACACTTATCTGATTCAAGTCCGTGTTCTGAAAGCTCTTTAAAAAAACCTGAGGCAACCAGGTAAACCACATGCCCGTGTCGTGGTTTCTCTAAAAACGCTGTATTGTTATTTATAAATGTGTAGTCAGCAAATGTGTATGGATGAATTTAACTTCATCCCGCGGCGGTGGCGGCGCACCTGCTGATAACACAACGTTTCAAAAGCGTTTCCTTTTCAGTCTTTCAATATGACCCACTTTCTATTAGAATTCAGACCCATCTTTAATCACACTACTCTACTGCTGCAGCCTTGAAGCTATGAATTACTGCGGAGTGTGTGACCGAGCTCAACTGACTGTCACACTGTACCCCACTCTACCACATGGTGTCCTAAGTAACATTCAGAAGGTTCTTCGGGTGCACTTGCCAAGAACTCGTATGCTTTCTAGAAAAGCCAGGTGCATCTGGATATTTCGATACGACATTCCTTTTTATACAGCAGGCAATTCAAACACTCCAAGAGCGCTTACTGGGACCTTTCACTGTTTGCATCACACCGCCCATTTGTGTTCACCACATACGATGTGTTGGGACTGGTTACTACAGCAGTGTTCGCAACGTCATCAGCGGACAAGGCCGATGATACTTTTTCCGCAAATGTATCTTTTGACTAACTAGAGCTGCAACGTAAACACAATATTGGTTAAATATCATTACTTGACCGTCAAATGAAGTGTCAATCAGTTTATATATTTTTAACACTTCATTTGATTTATTTTTGTTATTATCATTTAGCACAATTGCTTTGTTTTTATTGCACAATCGCTCAAATGTCCTTGTCAGTGTTAAATAAGACCTTAAGTATTTAAAATTGGTCCATCTTCAAACTCAAAATAATTTAATCATTTCTCATTTAATATGGGGTGTGAGGCAGGAGTACACCCTTAGCCAACATCGCAGGGCACACCCCATGCACACACACATTGACACCTTGACAGTTTACTTGAAGACCAAGAACCAAGACCCTGGAGTAAACAAACACGACTCCACAAGCAGTCATGTGTGAATATACTCCGATCATGTGTGCACAAGCAGCACACACACACACACACACACAGAGCTTGGCCACTGGCAAGGATTTCGTAGTAGTTGGTGAGGGCAAATAAACGAATTTTGCACGTCGCTTCTAAAGCTCCTGTCGGCAGTTCCTGGGATCAACCAGCGTTTCCAAGCCTCTCACTCTCAATTAACAATGATAGAGGTACAGAGAAAACAAATGAAACATCACAAGCCCATTACTTAGAAGCTATGTTAAAGTCTCAGTCATCAATCGGACATCGCCATGGTGACCACACATG
Source organism: Noturus placidus (assembly GCA_022414735.1). Lineage (NCBI taxonomy): Eukaryota > Metazoa > Chordata > Actinopteri > Siluriformes > Ictaluridae > Noturus > Noturus placidus. Next base: position 56,150 of record JAFFST010045704.1, on the reverse strand, counting down.
TGCGCGCGCGCACACAAACAGAGAGTCTATCCACAGAGCAGCTGGTGGACGGGAAACGGACTCTGTTCGAGTCAAGGGCCGTACGCCTGCCCCAGCAAGTGAATAGAAAGAGGAAATTTGTCGGCACTGGGAAACGAGAATCAATTGACTTTTATTCCCGCACAACAACCCCTTGTACCGTGGCGCTGGGTAGAGGACTTGTAGCAGCAAACTTTTGTTGCGAGTTTCCAGCATTGGCAATGCAGCTGTCAGATGTTTAGTCTCGTCCCTCTGTTTGTTATGCTTTCGTAGCCGAGGGGGGTCAATATGGCCTTGTGTTAGGAAAACCTTCCGTAAGTTCTTCAGAGAATGCAGATTACGGTCAAGAGCGAGGTACAGGACACGTCAGAAATTTTGAAAAAGACGGAACGCTGATACTTCGTTGACGGGTTTGTGATGGTAATTTCTTAGCTGGTAAAAGTACTAGAGAAATGAAAAGACAGGGGCAAGTGACTACAGTTTCTCTCATCTTGCCCTCATTCTCTTTTTTTATCATCATCATCTTAAAAAACTTCCTGTTCATCTAGTCCTGCCTTGCTGGCACTTCCACAGAGCAATCTGCTCAGCACAGCAGTGATGTCGGTATCCTTGTCTATAATTCAATGTAGATTATTCATTCGTACTTCGGTAACCACTTTGTCCTGGTCAGGGCTGCAGTGGAGCCGGAACCTATCCCAGGAATGCTTGGGAGCGATGGAGGAATACACCCATGATGGGATCCCAGGCCATAAAAGACCACCACACATCCATTCATTTCTACCGGCATGAATTTAAGACGGGACGAAAACCAGAGAACACTGAGGAAACCCACACAGACAGAGGAAGAACGTGCGAAACTCCACAGAGAAGAACCTGAGCTTGATTGAACCAGGGACCCTGGAGATATGATGTGGCAGTGCTGTGCCACCATACCCTATTGGTACTTCTTCGTATCTACCTTATTTTAGTACACACCATCGTGACAGCGGTCGGTTAGATTTGCTAAAATGACAGATTTGTTCTAAAATATGAAAATTGTATGTCTTAAAATATCTATTAAAAAAAATCTGCTTTATAGGGTGCAACTGGGTGTGTAAGCAGGCACAGCTGCTTTAAAGTTTTCCTTCAAATAAGCATTTCGTTTCCCAATAGTTAATCCTTTAACCCACAGGCCTGCAAGTGACAAATTCAAGCTGATTGAGGAGCAACTCTAAAGAGCTGTCTCGGAGAAGAAGGCAATTGATGAGAGCGCCCTTTAATCCTCCTGAGTGCTCTTTCCAGTGTGCTATGACAGCAGCAGCAGCGGTAGCTTCGGTGCTTGTAAAAACGTTAAAGCTTGAACGCCGACGTTTAAGCATGCTTCATAGTGGTGACTGGATTAAACTTTTCATCTGCACGCTTCGTTGAAGAGGCTGTTGTGTGCTGAGCCTGTCTGGACGCCTTGATCGAATTCATAAAATAACGTGACGAGCTGCAGGCTTGAACCCAGTGACTCTTGCATTGTCTGCCACATTTATGTCACAGTACAATAACTGGACAGCGCATTCACAGAATTGCCTGCCGACTAAATGATAAATCTCCTAGATTAGATATTGTGTGGCAGACACTGCTGCCATTGAAGAGGACACTATAAATTACAATTATTAAAACTGGCTCACACATATATCCAGATGGGTTTTTCACCATTCTATTCCTGCGAGCAGTATGCTCGGAGCAATTCTGCAATGTGGGATGCTAATCTTCCACAGTTGCTGTGTGGGGATGCGTGTATTGCTCAATCTTGTCTCAGCAGCTATACGTCACTCAGAATATAATGATGAATAGTGAGAGGACATTTTTATTGAACGCCTCGGAGGAAAGAAGAGAACACTTCCATAAAGAGACTGTTCTTTGACACGGTTAAGGGGCTCACAAGGGAAGCAGCATGACAGATTTCTAATATCAAATATGTGATTGTGACACAAGCAAAATAGTCTATATGGCCAAAAGTTTGTGGCCTGTACACAGCCTTGATCTCAACTCTTCTGAACACCTTTGGAATGCCAACTGAACCCCTGGCCTCCTCGCCGGTCATCAGTTCCCAACCTCACTAATGTGCTAGTGGCTGAATGGGCCCATATCTTTGTTCCAAAATCTAGAGGAAAGCCTTCCTAGAAGAGTAGCAAAGGGGGACTAACTCTTGAATGGGAAGTTCAAAATGCAAATATGGGTGGGATAGTCAGGCGTCCAGAAACTTTTGACCAAGGAGTGTAAATAAGTTTCCTGTATACAGCGCCTGTCTCATACACAGTTCTGTATTACAATTTTGGAAAAAGACTGGTTAGCTGAGTCAACAATTTGAATTTTAATGGCCTTGCAGATCACATTCCCTCAGATGGCGGGCACTGACACGGCTCTCATTACACACGGCCACGGAACCACTGCTCAGAGTGACGCACAACTGGATCCAGTGAACTGCAGTGCTGCACATAAGACCACTAACAGTGATGGCACCAATCCAACCGACGCACTCGATCCACGGCCGCTGGACACGCTTCACAATTGGAAGATCATTGCCAGGTGAAATCTAGCTTTGTTTGGAGATCTGCCACAACTGGAAACCAAATTCGAGAAGAGACGTGGCACCAAAAACTCACAGCATACTCTCAAATGGAAAAAAAAACAAAAACTAAAAGAACACAAGGAAGACAGTCAACAAACAACCACAAATTGTGGTTTTTGTGAGATGAGTGAGAGGATGCAACTGTGGGCACGGGGTTGAGGGGGAGGGGCCGCCACTCAGACCTATGTGCTACAAACCTGAAAAACATCATGGTTTTACTGCAGTCTTACAAGCCAGACATCCACAGTGTATCAGACTAGGATACTACGAACCTTGCTCTCAAATTGACATTTGAGAGCAAAGTTCGTAGTATCCTAAAGTAGTGTTCAAAAATGAGTTTCTACATCAAAGTGATTAAAACAAAGACAGTGAAGGATGTTCTTTTGGCAACATTCAAACTGGACCTCTGACACGTACGCCAACATTTGAACTGGCTGATGAAATGAATGAAAAACAGCACCTTCATGGCCGAGGCCATGGTACTCTGCTGGAATAGAGTGAGAAGATTGTGAGTACTATGAGATGAGGGTTGTCCACATGCTTGCTGTGTTTACTCACCATGATAGGGTGAGGAGCATGACAACCTGGAAGAACCTCAGAATAAAAGCTGTGGCTCCATCAATTTGAAAAAAAAGTTAGTTGAGGTTGTTTGGCCACCTTACAATGATGTCCTATGGTTATCTCCTGGTACAGCCGTATTAGGCACGATGCACTGGATTGGAGACACCGGGACAGGTCCAGGACCCACTGGAAAGATTAGATCTCACAGTTGGTTTGGAAATGTCTGGCGATCCCCCAAGAGAATGCTGGAATATAGAGATGGCTGGACTAACCTTCTCAGCCTACAACCCCCACCAGGAAAAATCAGAAGGAAAGTTATTTAATGATATTTAATTATTTAATTTTGGCACAAATGCTCACAGACAAGCAATTGAACCAACCAAGTATGGCAAAATAAAATATTCCAGTAATAATCTGAGGTCCTACTTGGAATCAAAGCAATGGTATTAATTAGCCTGTATCATCCAGCATTGATCTGTGAGGAGCTACAGAGCTATTAAATAAACTAACTAGTAAGACAACTAGTGAGAAGGCAGAATCTTGTGAAACTCTGATGCTAAACCATCCTTCATGTGACTCAACAAGGTGTTCAATGGAGCCTGATCCCATGGGAGCCAATCTCAGGACTTTTTCCATGCGAGTGAAACTGGCTAGTAGGACAGGCCCGGACTTGCCCTTCCTTGTGTAGGTGATGAGAGTCACATTCAACAAAGAGACATGATATGTGAGAGATGGGGGTTATCCTGCTACTATTACTCTACCAATGAAAGAACTGTCACCTAAAAAATAATGTTGATCTGTTTGCTTTATTCTGCATTTGAGACCGTGAGCGGCTGAAGTTTAAACAATCAGAAAGATAGAAAATCAGACTCAACTCCATGCGAAGTCTGTTGAGTTTGCATTTAAATTTGGACTACCCTATGGATACCCAAAACGTATCTTGAAGGGTAGTAAAGAATAGTGATGCTTGCTTCACTTCTAAGGTCACACTAACATTTACATCTGCATGTAATAACTCTCAGGACACAATGTACCAATCCGGTTGGTCTATCAAGGATGCAAAAATTCAACCTTGGCTGCAACTTCCACGTTTCCAAATTCTGCTTCAAGGCCAGTCAAGGCCATCTCTCATTGTCAAATGCAAGGCATCTCAAGGTTACCACCATCAAACGACGACCACACTTGGTATGAAATATTGTATCTGTTCATGCCACCGTGGATATTCTATCCGAATACCAGTCACCTGCTGTGCAACAAGAAGCCAGACCCACATGTATGCGCACGGGGCCACCCACAGAATAACAAGAGCAGGATTCGTTTTCATTCTCATCCCTACATGACATGTCAGAATGCTATGCCCATGATTACGAATGTGTCAAATATTTATTAATACGCAATTTAGCACTTATATAGCACTATAGGATCTTGAGATGAAAGCATTCTTTCTCACTGGAACCGCTCTTTAAATCGGCTGTTCATAATTCATAGCATAAATTGCTCCTGCTCGTATACCACTGATGTTTGCATTCCACTGCAGGGTTATATAATGCATGTGAGGGTCCTTGGTCTGGCCAAGGTCCAGCGCAACACAGGCCTCTCTATACTGCCTTTCTCTCTCCACAGCTGCCTCGCTCATTTGCCCCTCTCCTCCCGCCCCATCTCAACAGCAGCTGACTCTCTGCATGCCCCCTTAGCGTTCCTAATGAGCGGCTTTTGGGCAAGATTTGCGGCTTTCACTCCCCTGCTCTCCCTGGTTTTCACTGGCTTTCCTCACAAGCCATTTGTTTCTGTTTTCTTGGCGGCAGGAAAGTGCAAGTCCAGCTGACGCACACCTGCTTGGTGGCCGTGAACAGGACAGCTTTAGAATCGGAAACATGCCTTCCCCCCCAATCCCCTCATTCCAGGGCATAAGGAATAGAGATCTTTTCAATTGATGCATCATAGAGGGCTTTTTTGAGTCAGTTCATAAGAGCCAACTGTTGAAATTACACATTTACTAGAACATTCCACAAATGGTACAGCTCACTTCACTAATTGCATTAATCAGGTCATCACAGATGATCGATTTGATTATTAATTCAACTATTAATTAATTATTCATTGATTCACTTTAAAATGCAAATATACGTTTACCTGATTATTCCTAGAACATATTTTCTACAGCTGTTAAGGAATAAAACAAACAATGAGGTGATGGTATGATGAGGTTACATCCCCGAAGTTGATTACTTTCTTACAACAACACATCGCAAAGTGTTTTATTCAAAGTCATATTTCTAACCTTTTATAGGTACACTACACTGCCATAAGTTTGTGGACACCTGGCCATCAAACCCATATGTGGTATATTGGTAACAGACAATTGCATAGACTATCTTTGCATGCTTTAGCATTAAGATCTCCCTTCCAGCATAACAATGCCCTTGTGCACACAGTCACAGGTCTGAGCGCCCGACCTCACTAATGCTCTCGTGGCTGAATGAACAAATCCTTATAACCAGGTTCCAGAATCTAGCGGAAAGCCTTCTCAGAAGAGTGGTGGTTATTATAACAGTAAATGTGGAATGGGATGTTCAACAAGCACATGGTTGTAACAGTCGAGTGGATTTAATGGTGTGGAACATGTTATTTCCTCATAGGAACATTGTAGCTTCTTTCTGTAAACTGTTCAGTGAAACTTCAATATTTAGTAAAATAAGAAGAGGCATGTCTGATGTCTAAACAGTACAGGGGTATATTCATAAAACCACAGAGAGTTTGAAGTCTGATGTTTTGTGCAGCAATTCATTTCACTTGTCCAATAGTGGACATGACAAAAGCTGAGCTATTGTCCATATGTGCTTTCACGGTCTGATTGATGAAGAGGCCATCACATGGGACCAATTTACCATGTAATCTCCCCAGGACATCAACCAACAATGTCTCTGTAAACTCATTCTGCCCACATGGCAATAGACCCCATTTATCCAACACTAATAATCCTCGTAAATCACGTTCCTAAATGAAAAGGCAGGTGTACAAACTACTAAATGAGTGGAACCAAATTTCACATTTTACAAATCCAATAAAAATTCAGATCCTGGATGAAACATCTGGGTTGACTTGTGAGATTCACCTACAGCTATAGCTCCTGGATGAAAAAGTTCACATGCACTACAGAGAAACTGCCAGCCACTTTTCAGCAAGGCGACGCAGCCATTTTTCGGCATTGCAGATAAAGATCAGGACAAGCGCTGGTGTGCAGAGCAACCTGTCAACTCAGAGACCATGGATTTGATGAAGGAGATGACCCAGCTGGGTATGCAGAAGCTGCTAGAAGGGACAAAAAGCCAAACAGGAATGAGAGAATTGAGAGATTCAGCAGGAAAACAGCTGAAAAGCAGAAGGCAGGGTGATCCATCACACTGACTAACTGGCCCAAGTGCTCTACATCCTGGAAGAGCTGTAGGATTAAGAATGGGCTCCTGCACTGGAAGACTGAAAAACCCTTGGGCACGGTTGTCTTCACTTCAGTCCTCACCTCACACATCCTCTCGCTGGCTGTTCAAACACGTCTGACTAGTAAAGAATCCGTGACGACAGCGGGGACGACGCGGACCTTTCATGTCCACTCGTGATTGCTTCGTCCCACAGGTACACAGATGCAGACTACCTTCAGAGCATGAGCAGTCCTAAACACTAAGACTAATAAATCTTCATTATTGCTCCCACTGGGATGTGAGAGGCCTTCTTTCTTTATTTTTTTTCCACTGTCCCCCAACCCTCGGCATATAATGAGAGGACAGTCACTCACACTCAAACACACACATGGTCTAGACAAAACTATTGATTATGTCTTCTCTCATCATGTCACTGTCAGAAGTTCACCTTTCCAGTCCTGACAGGATTTCACAATTTTGTGCTCGTAGAAATTACCGCAAAATCGTGCATATTCTGCCATATTCGCATAATCGGAGCGTGCAATTTTTCACAATTTTCCACAGGTGCAAGACGCGTCATGTGACATCACAACGCGCATTCAGTCAAAGCCCTCCTGTGCGCTCTCTGCTTTCCTCCCAAATTCAAAAAACATGCTCAAAAATGGCCCAAGATGTGAGTGTGTGTGGTGCTCCAAGATAGAATGGTATCCCATCCAGGGTATATTTCCATCTTACACCCAGCGTTTCCTGGAATAGGCTTTAGATCCACAAAATCTTAGAGAATCTTAACACGTACAAAAATTATTGCTGTATTCTGTTAATACAAGTTGTTTTGGCACTGATCCATAAATGCAGCAGGAGCTCAGAACACCACGCATACACACATCACTTTGTTTATCTGACTGATCACACTGCTACTTTAAGACACTTCATATGGATGAGTTTCCCCGTCGATTAGACAACGGTAGTCTTAATAAATCGTTGGTTTTTGCCAACTAGCCAGGGTTAACATGAACAGTGTTCGATAGCTAGGTATGCAGCTACTATTGTATTTTCTCTCTACTTTTTAAGAACACTATAGCTAAAAGTTTGTGGACACCTAACTATCGCACCCATGTGTGCTTGTTGAAGATCCTATTCCAGATTTAATCCATGCTTTGCTGTAATAACAACCTCCGCTCTTCTGGGAAGGTTTGCTACTAGACTTTGGGGTGTGGCTGTGGGGATGTGTGTTCATTCAGCTACATCAGGTAGAGGATGCCTGGTGCAGAGTTGGCATTCCAGTTCATCCCAAAGGTGTTCAGTGGGGATGAGGTCAGGGCTCTGAAGGACACGTGAGGTCTTATACTCTAACTTTGGCCAAACATGTCTTCATGGAGATCAAGCAGAGGGGCATTGTCATGCTGGATCATGTTTAGGCCTCCTAGTTAGAGTGAAGGAAAACTAATGTTACAGCATACAAAGACATTCTATACAACTGTGTGCTATTGTAGAAAAAACACACACGATGGTCAGCCAATGACCAATCTGGAGGCTAAATTATTCCGGTAATAATACTAACAGTTTAAACATAGCATCTCCAGACTGCATGCAGAGGGGGAATTTTTCTCCTCCATCTGAATGGATTCCAGTGCAGCTTAAAATTACATTCAGTATAAACTGATGTGTTGATGGAAGAAAAAAAAACCAATGCGTGCTCCAGATTATTCTCTGAAAAGCACCCCTGCTGAAATGACACTATTGAGCTAAAGAAGCTGTCCCTGAGCTTCTAGGAAATCGTTTTGTTAAATGCATTAGGTAGTCGGTAAGCATTCTGCTTACAGGGGGGTGTGGTGCTGATTCAGCAGGAGCGGTCTAGCCAACCGAAAGCGGCTGTGCAGAGCCGAACATCACCACATCAGCACATTCTGCAGTGGGAAGGGGCGGTCTGGTGTGGGGACAGAACTCAACACCAGTTGGCTATTCATACCCCTCTGTCCACAGCATTGAAGATACGAGATCATAAATGACATGCCATGGAGTGCAACGTTTATCTAGTTGGCATTACCTACCATATGAGAAGTCCAGACAGGTTTTAAACATCAGCAAATTATCCTTCAGTAACTTGGCAAAAGGTAATAATAAGCAAACAATATATGTAATTGTGATCGTTTCAAAGCTCAACATGCATTGCAGAACATTGTCTGAGCCAATACAGAGACATCCACGACCTACTGACGCACACAATGTTCAGCCAGTGACAGATGCGTGTAGCCAAGACCTGAATAATAACAGTGAAATTAGCACAGCGCTGATCAATGTAAATGAGCATTTATTGCAGACCTCAAAGGACTCCCAGGAGGCTGTGCTCCTTTATGGGAAATTGCCACTGCTGTAGAGAGTAATGTACTGATCCAGTGGGAATACCCAAGCCCCCAAAAAACCTCAAGACAAGCAGGGAAGAAGGTGACTCTTAGTGGAGGAATGATGGAGTGGCTCTATCCCAGTCATCCTTCTGTAACCTCTGCTGTCGCCAGTCACTGTTAATCAATATCAAAGAGTCTGGGTATGTCCACCTGGAGACTTGCAGCCAGTTCTGGAATAAGAGTGTCCAGTTTGCATGTCCAGTAGTCTACAGTATGTTTTGGTTTGTGTTGCATGTGTTAACTTGTATGCATGTAAAATATCCTGGGTAACAGGTAAATAAATGTTAAGCTACAATAAGGAAAGTCAGTCTGTCCTTAACTTTTCACAGAAAGATACCTATTTTAGGCTGTTGTTGGTGGAGTCACATATTCAGATTTAAATGCAACACTGCTCCAATTCCCCCATCAATGGTCTACTATGTATATATATATATATATATATATATACACACACACACACACACACACATACATATATATATATAATATATATATATATATATATATATATATATATATATATATATATATATATATAGATCTAGATCTTTATCTCTATATCTATGGATAAGTCTCTCTCTCATATAGTGTTATGTTTTATATAATTATTATTATTAAATAATTTAATTAAATAATTTGCTTACTCCCTAAGAGGCACACCAGTCTAAGGTTCACTCCTATCGTTGAAGTTTACGTTATTAATACACCACAGGAGAGGCAAGATGGCCTCTACTTAATTTCTCAATACACCTGCATACATTTTAGTCTAACCCATCTAAAGCTTTAAATCTGAAAACAATTTCCTGGCTTGAGAGGAATGAAATGAAAACAGTGGTTTTATTTAACCATCTGGGATATATTGACTTTTTTTTTGTATCCCTTTTATAAGCTGCAAGTCTTTTACAGGGCTGCTGTACAGTGCTTGGGGTAAGAGGGAAAACTGGGGTTAAAATGTCTTGTTTATTCACATAATGGCTACTGAAGGCTACTGGATCCTCAGGAACTCCAGTTCCAAGCCAAGTTGCCTTGAACCCACCTGCCAATCAAAGCCGGAACCTTGTGGCTCCGTAATGTCTCGGTTCCTAGTGTGGAGTCTTAATCTACTGAGTCTCTGCTGCTAAACACAACAATTATCCATCACTTTCACTTTGGAAACTAGGGCTTTCTCAGATAATAATTGCCCACTACATAGCAGCCATTAGCAAGCAAGTCATTAGTCTTTGTCTAGAAAAATGGCATTAAAGATTCATCAGTGACATCACTGTATCTGGAGAATTCCCAATAAGGAGTTTGGGCACCAAAGCCAAGCTAAACGGAAGAAGAGAATATACTTTAATACAGAGGTCAGAAGTGGAATCATCTGATCCAATCAATAATTAAGTAAGGTCACCTTTAATGGCAACGTAGCATATATTATTCATACACAATGCATCGACTATCAGGTTTGTGGGGGGAAAGACTCGGGGAGAGTTTAAGATGACAGATGGAGGATGGATAATAGTAGGACCAGAGACTGCATCCAACTATACTCTGTCTGTTATATCTCAACAGAGGACATGCCTTCTGGATACGATTCTGTTAACATGTAAATATCACGGGTAAATAAAGAGTTTCATGATCATTTAGTCCATCATGCACCACCGATTTACAGAGAACACGGTTACATAAGGACGATAAAATGCTGAGGATGAGCACCAGCAATCCACCACAGAGGGAGTGTATGAGACAGAGTGAAATCAGAAGTTTATTCATGCGCCGGAGCAGGCGCTCGGCTCCCACGTGGCAAGAGGGGGATTTCCTAGTTTCTACACACGTGTGTGAGGTAAGTGATGCAACGGAAAGCAATGCAAAAGGATCAAGGCTGCCCATGCCTTCGCATATGGAGGAAAAGAACAAAGTCTTGGCTCTGTCAACAGGCTGAACTCTGCGACACCCTAATCCAGGCAAATCACATGCTTCGGTCTTTTTTCCCCTCGCTGTTTACTGCATACCCATCATTAACAGTGTAGTGTTACCTCCACGTGATGCAACACAATACTTTTTATAGGAAACATCATGTATATATACACATACATTTCCTGCCACCCATTTTTCTACAGCGCTGTTAGCTAATTATCAAACCACATGAATATCAGTGCAACTTCTATTTAAAAATAAATAAATAAATAAATAAATGAGAAGTACACGTAGTGCTTTCTAGGAACTGAATAGGAGTATATTATGCTGATAAATCAAGAGCTTATCTAAACCCATCTTCGAGAGGAACAGATGGGACAAGACGGTCCTTCATCTGTTCACGGTCCATTCAAACACTTCACTTCAGGAAACCAATTACAGGAATACAATCTGTGAACTTTTTACATAATGGTCGTGTTAATATTAATAATAATAATAATAATAACTGTTATAAATAACAGTAGTTACAGCAGAACAACAACAAAATTTCAATTCAGTTTTATGAACCAGCGCTAAGGAGCTGTTCTACTGAACATCAGCTTTATACTGTTAGCCTTGGTGACTATTCGGAGAACTGGACAAGAGTACTCTGACATCCAGCCTTATCTACTCTATATCATACAGTCACTACGCTTTCAAACGTAACGCCATTTCACCTGCGCCCAAACGTAGATGGTCCAACTTCAAACTCTCGGCCAAATATTTACCGACATTGAGGTTACTGTGTCCTTTGTAGTGTGTTTGCTCGGTTTCCAGAACCGGCGTTCTCAGAGGCTTCGGACACGTGCACTTGGCCTGGAGCCTTTAGATAAGGACTAGAGAGTGACTGAGAAAAAGAGAGAAAGATACAGAGAAAGAAACAGAAAATTAGTGCAAAGGCCATGCTTAAAATCTACAGTGGCAATGTGTGGAATGGCAAATTTCCACTAAACACACTCGGTACTAAATACTGCATACATGTGTCAACATGACCCATAGCAAACACACATGTACATGCTTGAGAGCAAATATACATGTAAACTCCTGTGTCTGTGTGTAGCCGTTCATCACTGAGCAGCGTGTCTCTTGACTGTAGTCCCCCTGGACCGTGGCTTATGATATTCTTCCTCATATTGATTTGTAAAAAATATGCTGTGGCAAAGAGAGTAGCTTTCTCTAAAGCCATATAGAGTATCAGTGCACTCAACAAGACAAATACATAATACGAGAGGGGGGGGGGGGGGTTTAAGAGAGTGAGAAGACTTGAGAGCTTTGTTACCCCATTACACTGACTATGACCCTCCTATGTGCTCTTAAAAAGGACTTGCACAAGGAGAAGCTGCTCATTGAGAGACAAGTCATTTTAAAGTGACAGTGAGGATATTTTCCCACCGGTTACGTGACGTTTGACAACACCGCTTATCACGGTTATGGCTTTTAAACTGCTTTTGACAACACCGATTATCCCGGTTGCTTGCATTTCGTCATTTGTTAGTCGCCGGGTATAAAAGCGTCTGCTGAACGAATAAACGTATATGAATAAATGTACGAACGCCCCTGCTATTAGTTCCGTATGCGGTTACATTACCCTGGTGAGCAATACTGGACTTTGGTTTGTTTACAAATCTTAAAGATTCGTCTGTAGTGTCATGTTATGATGTGAAACATGAGCGAAGAGGATTACGGAAGGATTCGGATGTCGCCGGATCAGCCGTGCCCTCAGATGAACCACTTTATCATCACTCGAAGGGCAAGAACAGTCCTAATATCGCACCATCCCCTCTGCCTCACAGTAATCTCAGCAGCATCACTGCAATCCCAGGTGTCTGCTCCAGAGCAATTCAATTAACCCGGGCCTTCCAAAATCCCTAATCCCGAACATCGCGTATAAATAAACTCACTAATTCAGAGTGTGGTTTTAGTCACCTAAATAAAATGCGTGTAATATTAAAACTGGAACACTGTGACCTGAGTGAAACACACCAACAGAACACAACTAGCTGAATGAAAGAGCAAACCGAGCTCAGGTTAGTGAAGAGATGAAGTTTAAAATGTCTTTCAGTGGAGTCTTGACTCCTCCTTTTTCACTTTTGTCCAACCCGGACATCGCCTTCCCAGACTGCCAAACATTTGCTGGTCCAGAAAATCATTCACACAATGTTTAATGACCCGTATTCCCATTCTGTATTTAAAGATGAATTTGGAGACTTGGTCAAGCCTGTTGTCCATTTACTCAAACATGTGTGCCAGAAACGGTTTTCAGGTCATGGACTCGTGTTCAGTTCTCTGGCTCACGCTGCTTTGACTGCCCTGGTAATAAAAGTACAATGTGACCTGTATACCTGGAACATGATTGAGCAACAACCTGACCTAACACTATATCAGTTCGATCAGCAATAACGGCCAAGCGGTACCACTTTATACGATTTCTCACATGACAAATACCAAGAAGACGAACGTGGGTTTTAGAATAAAATAGCAAGAAGATGAGCATGAATGTAAATACCAGAGAAATGTGTTAGGTTAAAGAGACTCAGAGCGGTTCAATTTGACTGTGACTGGGTTTGACAAACATCTACATGCATGTGATTCAAAATAAAAATAAAAAAAAGCAGTTTAGTGCTCCATCATTGAGCTGGGATCATATTCCGCTGGGATTCGACACTGTTTAAGTGTTTCCACGCGCTTAAGAGATGAAAAGCTGAAAACACACCAACATACCACCAGGTGACATGTGGAACAACTGGCACAACTTCTATACTAACCTACATTATTATAATGCACATGCAACCCAATATTCCTGTTAGACATTGGCAAACTAGGGCTAAAACCTGAGCGTCTTCCAGAGCCAACAAATCCACCTTGACTCTAAATAAGCACAGGATGAGGAAAGGGTTTGTAACAGAGGTGTAACACAAGGTCACTATCTGCATCTATTTAGTGCTCCGAGTATCCATATCCATCCATTTTCTGTAGCGCTTATCCTACACAGGGTCATATGGAACCTGGAGCCTATCCCAGGGATACTCGGGGTACAAGGTACCCTGGACCAGGTGCCAACAATCAGCCTACAATGCATGTCTTTGGATTGGGGAGCAAATCCTCGAAGCACGGTGAGAACATGCAAAACTCCGTGCACATGAGGTGGAGGTTGGAATCAAACCCCAACTCTGGAGGTGCGAGGAAAACATGCTCGCCACTATGCCCCTGTACCTTAGGCTATGTCCGTCTGTATTCAGATTTAAACCTGAAGTGGGTGTGGTGTAAACAAGAAGGGTTCTGGGTTTTTCCATCATCTTACTCTGTCATTATGCGGCCAGAAACACTAGGAACAAAACCCAAACATGTAGAAATTCCAGCACGGTCAGCATGATCTCTGAATTCTGGATCTGACGGTCCTTCAACTATGGCTACATCGTTCGTCGACACGTTCTGGTCTTGGTTTGTCCTACGAGCTTCTCCGATGAAGACATTTTGTAGGATAAGCAGTACAGAAAATGGATCAATGGATAAAGAAACAGCGTGTCTCTTATTTGTATCTGTAGCTGTTTAAAACACGTTATCCGTTCATTATGGTTAATATATATGTGTTGTATGAAAGGAGAGAAGGTTGACATCCCCTTGACAAGGATGAAGAGGTCCTAGTGGCCTGCAACACATATACGGTTAAGGTACTGCCACCTACCTCGTGGCATCTCTAACCAAGTTCCTTTTGGGCGGCTGTGGCTCAGTCGGTAGAGCGGGTTGTCCACTAATCCACTAATCGTAGGGTTGGTGGTTGGAATCCCGGCCCGGGTGATCCCATGCCGAAGTGTCCTTGGGCAAGACACTGAACCCTAAGTTGCCCCCAATGGCAAGCTAGCACCTTGCATGCAGCTCTGCTACCATTGGTGTGTGAGTGTGCTCTTATTAGTAAGTCGCTTGTAAATGTAAAAAAAAATGATATTTCTGTAAAGCTGCTTTGAGACAATGTACCATTGTAAAAAGCGCTATACAAATTGATAAATTATTATTATTATTATATTTGTATTCGGTTACATCAATAGCTGGCACTGATGTTTGTGTGTGTGCTGCAACAAAGATCTGCACAGGGAGTGGTGCAAACAAAAGGAGCTTTAACATGACTGATGACAAAATTTTGCCCTGAAGGAAACCGAGCTACTCTGAAATGCACGAGCATGCCTGCCTGAGCAGAGTCATACGGAGCTTCCCTGCTAAGCGCTTTAAACGTTGTGCACGGAAATAAAACCGCAAAACAATTAATTGCCTTAACAATTAAAATCTGTGTAAACACGGCTGCTTGGCATTAGCTATTCGGATAGGAGGGTGCGACAGAGAAGGAGAAAATACGAACCTGCGCTGAAAAGTAAGAGTGGAATGATCTTATCCAACAGGCTTTTTAAAACAGAAATTTGTAAAGGAACGGTTAAATAAGGAGCTCTTGATCAACTAACGTGACGGAATGGCAATAACAGTATATGGATATAAATAAGAGTATTCAGAGTGGGTATGTTTTTGTTTCATAGTGGTGGTACAGGTTATCTCTTTTTTTAAAAACAAGCAATGTTAGCAGTCTCGCTAATCAGACAAAAGACGAGAAATAATCCAAGCTAGTGCTTTCCTCCCATTCCCCATTTGTGAATACACAGAAAGAAAAAGCAGTTACTGATCACAGCTTCTGGCAAAGAAAACTACCCATGTGTCTCCAGAGAGAGAAACCAGGAGCAGGTTTTAGACTGTAACTAAAGCTCTTTGTCTAGTTGGAATCATATCAGGATCTAAAATTGTAATCCTCAAAGGACTGTTGCATGGTAGCGCTGACCCAAAATGCTCCACTGGCCCAGAATATTTCATCACTGTGACATGGTGCACTACAGAAGAGCTCTTCCAGCTGTGCTGCACGAGTTCACAAGCAAACGCAAGTGGGGAACATTCCAGAAAACCCTTCGCCGGAGTGTGTGTTGGGAGGCAATACACTTAATCTGTGGGATTACGACAAAGTTAGAGAATCAAGATGGAATTTGAGATATATATATATATATATATATATATATACACACACATACACACACATACACACACACACAAACACACCCATTGTATTAAAGATCTTGATAACATTGGAGACTCTGATAAACCTTCTGATGATAAACCTTCTGTCTGACATAAAAAAAAATTAAATTAAAATAAAAAAGTATAAGAATTTAGCTGAAAAATAAAAATTAAGCCCGTAAATATATAGAACACTTTTTTAATACATATGAAATAAAGGTTACACTCAATCTACTCGTCATATTAACCCTTTCCTGATTTGGGTCTGTTGCTATGACGATGTCCGGTGAAAACTTCTGTAAAACTGTGAGAGCGAGTAGCTGAAGGAGTGTGTCTGTGTGAGAGAGAATCCAGTTGAACAGCTCACGCTCTTTTTCTCACCCTCTCTCCACTTCAAGAAAAGTATCCAAAGAATGTCCTCTTTTCTGAAGAGTCCCTGTATGGTGGAATGCTAATTACAGAGCTGATTTCAAAAAGAAAAAAGCAGGGTTCAAACATCTTGGAGAGCTTGTTTACAGCCGGAAAACCATATAAGGGTTGTTCCCCCCCACCAGTGAATGACTGGCTTTGCTTTCTGGATCTAAGATATGGTGCGTTCCTACAATGTTGTGGAAACCAAGATAGGGACACAGCAGCCATGTCAAAAGAACGCTACGCTCCCACGAGGACGCAAGTGTGTAACATTGAGAGGGAGACCTTCTCCTCACCCCGTATTGAATACTGACTCATTTTTAGCTGATGAACAAGCTCAGCGAGAGCGAGGGAGGTGGACATGCTCTCGTGTATCTACAGTTTCTAATAGAAACAGTGCAGTGAGGAACTTTGGACTTTGAAAAGGCCACAAACATCAAAGTAACAGACAGGGCGATAGGCACTCAGAGCTGAGACCAAACAGCACTGCTGTAATGAACTGTGAGCGTTCTGAGGACAATCCAGGAATTGTATTTTAGTCCTTTTGTGTTAAAATACAGGGAGGGTTAACACACAATAGGAAAATAAAGAGGCAAGGGTCAAAACTAGTTAGTACAAAAGATATACAGAACTTGGAGACCCCCAGGCATGGACTTAATGATATAGAAAGCATGATAAGACTTCACTACAAAACAAACACCCAGGTTTAAGTAAACAAACAAAATCAGTGAGTAACACACAACAGGTGAACACAATCAGGCAACAAACCAATGACAGGGTGCAGACACGGCAAGACCAAAAAATAAGCACATGGTATTAGTTTGATTGGATTTTAAAAAGATCTGAAGATCTTCCAACATCCCGGAATTCCTGGCAGGTTAGACTTGTTTTCTTTTCTCCCCCCAATTTAGATTTGTTGTATTATTACTTTATAAAAATTATTATTATTATTATATGTTGTCATGTCTCCGGTGTAGTGTTTACGTTTACGAGGACTGTGACCTTGTGTATTGGCAAAACAAATCAACCAACCAAATAGTAAGCCAAAATAAAGTCATTTTCTACTACTACGATAAGAAAGGAAGAAGATAAACTCAGTCAGTAAAGAGCTTTAAAAATTCCTGATGTCTGTTGATTCATCGAGTTATCTCTGAATACTGTGCAGACTGCAGGGTGTGGAGACTTTTAGGGATACACATCAGTAGAAGTATGGTATGGAAGCAACAACAACAAGGACCCGGGTTTTTATGTTTGTCTCTTAAAGCTGGATGTTATTTAACAGATTGCTGGCTGGCTGGAGTGATAATGAGAGAGATCAGCGTTTGTGGTGTCCCCAGTTCGTCTGTGCAGGAGGAGCCACCGAGATTCTGTTCTTGGTAAACAGCTTGGACCGTTGCTCAAGCTTCAGCTGAGTCAGAACCCCCGTGTTGGAGATTACAGCACATCCGGAGAGCGCTATCTCACCACAGCAGCTCAGTGCTGGACAGAGATACTGGATCTGCTCTTAAACATTTCCTGCAATAAAGCTCACCTGCAGGTCATATAGTGTGAGAAGTTACTGAAGCAGGGTGAGGAAATACATTTACTAGCTAGTCTAACAGGCAAGTAAAAGCTCTGATGTTTCAATTGCCCAGAAATCAAACTGTCTATATTTAAAAAAAAAAAAAAACCCGGAATACAATATGGCAAGCTTATAAGCTAGATAAGTGCATTAATACAGATGAAGCAAGAGAAAGGCATATATGATGATCTAAAAAAGTTTCTAATATGTTATTACATTACCCGGACACTATGCTACTAATTTATCCACCACAGTGATGTAAGGGTTGACTCATACCCACGCGTCAGACACACTTGGATTAAAATGAAAAGATTTGAGATCTGGTTCGAAGGTCAATTTTAATCTGAACCAGGTGTACTATTACCAGGAATGGGATTTCAACGCTTCTATATACAACAACACACACACAGACAGATAAGTGACTGCATAATGAACCACAGTTAATGAACTACCTAGCATTGAACACTTCAACAATCTGCTATCCAGGTGTGTAGCTACTGTAGGTAGCGTTCTTCTGATCTAACCAATACATGGGTAGAGAAATTCGATTATATTGCACAAAAATGACACAGTCCCCTCCGAAATGATCAAAACAGCAAGGCCCAATTCATGTGTTTGTACACATGATACACCAAATACATTTGGGTTTGAGATAATGATTTCAGCTTTTCAATTCAATTTCTATAGCGCATTTTACAATAGATATTGTCTCAAAGCAGCTTTACAGGAATATAAACACAGTATACACACAGTAAAAGTGAGAAATTATCCCAACTGAGCAAGACACTGAGTGGCGACAATGGCAAGGAAAAACTCCCTAAGATGTTTAAGAGGAAGAAACCTTGAGAGGAACCAGACTCAGAAGGGAACCCATCCTCATCTGGGTAACAACAGATATTATTAAAGAAATAATTATTGATTTATATTTAATCTGTTTGGTTTAGAAAAGTCTTTGTCCCAGCATTCAGGATTTGGTGTAGATGAGAGCTCCATCCAGAAGTAGGACCTCCGAGACCGATCATGCAGGTCCGGAGAGCAGAAAGGACCAGGATCTCCAACATCTCCATAAACTCATGTGTAGCTCAGCAGAAAGAGAGAGGGAGAGAAAAGATTTTATTTCCTGGTATTTATATCAAGTCGTGTTAATCATAAAACGTTTGGATCAGACCACCCAATTTTTAGTATAGGAACAGATAATTAAATAAAGGTAAATAAACACTTAATATTTGGGTTAATATTTCCCTTGCTTGCGATAACTGCATTAAGCCTGTGATAAATTGTTGGGTTCTTCTTTCGCGATGCTTTTCCAGGCTTATACTGCATCGTCTTTCAGTTGCTCAAGTCTTTGTTCTTCAAGAGGTCAAATGCTGCTCAACTGAGTTAAGTCGAAATTGATTGATTTGGCCAGTCGAAAACCTTCCAATTTCCCTCCTGATGAAGTCCTTTGTTGAGTTGTGAGCATGTATTGGATCGTCATCTTGCTACATGATAAAGTTCCATCCGATTCATTTGGATGCATTTCTCTCTAAATTGGCCGACAAACTTCTCATGTAAACTTTGAATTCATGAGTGACATCAATAAAGATTAGTGAGCCTGTTACAGAAGCAGCCATGCAAGCCTAAGCCATGACACTACCTCCACCATGTTTCACACATGATTACATCAGGAGCAGCTAATTTCTTTCTCCACACTTTGGCCTTTCCTTCAGTCTGATAAAGGTTCATCTTGGTTCCAGAACTTTTGTGGCTCATCGCTGTATTTTCTATGAATTCCAATCTGCTTTTCTGATTCTTACTGCTGATGAGTGGTTTCATCTTGTAGTATGACCTCTACATTTCTGCCTTGAAATCTTCGTCTTTTTCAGGACATTCCAAATGGTTTCACCGGCTGTGCTCAATGTCTGTCTTGTTTTCTCCCACAGACAGCTGTCTGATCTTCATGTTGGCTTATCCTTTTGAAAAGGAATGCAGTCTTCACAGGTGAAACTGAAGAGTAGATGTTCAGAGCTGTTTATTGTTTAAACAATCAATCAAACAGGACACACCTGGGTAACAAGAAACACCTGGTCAGTGACGTAATATTTTTGCTACAAATTGGGGGGTCTGATAGAAAGTGTTCCATGTTGTTTAACACGTCTACATATAAACGGCAGGAAATAAAAGCTGAGATCTTTTTGATCTCAAACTCAAATGTCTTCAGTCTACACTAAAAATAAATGAACTGTCCTCGCCGTTCCAGTGGTTACGGTGTGGACTTCACACAAAAAAACCCCCAAAAAACTTTACTTAACTTTTCTTACATGTTCATACTGAGATTAAAAAAAAGGGCAAAATCCAAATCCCACTTGACTTCAGTTGAATTTGAACGACTCTGTCTACAAGAGAATTGTTTTTAGTGCTTGTGCAAGGATTATTAAATGGCACATCTGTGGCTGTGTCTCAGTTGGTAGAGCGGGTTGTTCACTAATCCACTAATCGTAGGGTTGGTGGTTCGAATCCCGGCCCGGGTGATCCCATGCCAAAGTGTCCTTGGGCAAGACACTGAACCCTAAGTTGCCCCCAATGGCAAGCTAGCACCTTGCATGCAGCTCTGCTACCATTGGTGTGTGTGTGTCTCATTTGTAAGTCGCTCGCTTTGGATAAAAGCGTCTGCTAAATGAATAAATGTAATCTGGAAATAATAAATTGGTACAGATGAAATAGTTATATGAAATAAAGCCCACATTAACTGCACTTGTGACGAGTCATATCTTATCGCGTATGGTAAACCACTAAACATTTCTATGTCTACCTGGTGACTCTGCTTCAAGGAAATATAAGTGAGGGTGTTTTTTGTTTTTTTTTTGCAGCTTTTTGTGCAGAGGTGTAAAACAACAGAGCACAGGAAACAGCCCCCTAGGGTCACCTCTCTCATTTGATTCTCTCATAGGCTGAGAAAGTTGAGGTTTCCTGTAACGACAAAAGAGGATCCGAGGTATTTCATGAGGCTCTCTCAGTGGGTCGGAGCTGATGAGAAACCTGCTGCAAATGACCTGAAAACTCTCCAGCATATCGAAAATTTGCCTGAAGATTACTACAAATCTATAGAGAACAAACTGTTAGAGTAGTGTAGGAGTTCAGCTCTCACTTCTCTCCAAATTTAGGTCCTTATCTTCATGTAAATCCTATCTACGGCTTTCATAATGTGTAGGAGTCGGTTAAACATCTGATTAGACAGATGGTTTTATGAACGGACAGTACAAGAATACCTATTATACTATACATCATGATCTCACTGACCTTGTTTCTAGCAGATGTAGACTGAGGAAGTCGCTCTTCACACAGGAAATTTAAACTATTTCTGTTCTGTTCTGCTTTGAACTACAAAAACGATTCTGCCTTAAATTCTTCATTTAATCATCTAGTGTTCGAGTAGCTTTCAGGAATTAGCTTTTCAGTGCATTACGGTCATCAATTCATTTACATTTACATTTCATTTAGCAGACGCTTTTATCCAAAGCGACTTACAAGTGCACACACAACACACCAATGGTAGCAGAGCTGCATGCAAGGTGCTAGCTTGCCATTGGGGGCAACTTAGGGTTCAGTGTCTTGCCCAAGGACACTTCGGCATGGGGTCACCCGGGCCGGGATTCGAACCTCCAACCCTACGATTAGTGGATTAGTGGACAACCCGCTCTACCGACTGAGACACAGCCGGTCTGAATGTTGAATTTTTGAGAACGTCACCTTATTTAAATGCTGAATTATACACCATTTGGAAATCTCTGAATATATTCTTCTTGCATACACTGCCCTCAACTCATATTGGCAGCCTTGGTAAATATGAGCAAATACAGCTGGGAAAAATTGCCTTTATTGTTTAACCTTTTGATCTTTTGTTTAAAAAAATTCACAAAAATACAGGTGTGCAACAATTATTGGCACGCCTATGAATTCATGTGAGAAAAATACATTTGAAGTATATTCCCATTGATATTTTACCCTTTTATTTATTTATTTTTAAGTACACCTGGGTGACTAGGAACAGGAATTTCTTCAACCATGACTTCCTGTTTCACAGGGGTATAAATTGATAAGACCAAGGAGTATAGCTGTGATGTGCAGCAAAAGGTTGTTGAGCTCAACAATGTGGGAGTTTAGATATAGTGCAACACAAAAGTGTGTTTAAGTTAAGTCTTTTATGCTTATCCTGAATTTGAACCTGGCATTTGTATTTGTCCTGAACAGTTTCAGGCAATAATCCCCTAACTCGCAGCCAACAGTAATATCTTGACTGAATATTGATGTTCACGCAAAATACTGTTGGCGTAGTGCGTCACATTAGCCGTGCTTCCATCCAAACAGCTTGCAAATTTTTTTTACAACACATTTCTGAATCAAAAATGCAATAAAATCTTCAGCAATTTACCCATGGCCAAGCAAAAAAAAAAAAAAAGGCTTAAATTAATTGTCACTAACCGCAAAACAAGATTTTACTTGTTTATCAAAAATAATGTCACACCATGTGAATAATATCAAGAGTTCATGTTAACCAAACAAGACACCAAAACTTATGGTGATTGGTTCTGTACACACACACACACACACACACATACATACAGTACATACACACACACACACACACACACACACACACACAGATATATACACACATACATGCATACATACACACACAAACTTTTTTTCTTAGCAAAATATCTTCCAAAATGTTTCATTTTTAGTTGATATCATAATCATATTTTTTCAGATAGCCTTTAAGAACACCTTTGACAAAAGAAGAACGTATAGAAATCATTCTCATGGGTGTGGATCAGGAAGCTGTCGCAGGGTTGCGATGTACTTTAACAGGAAATGTGGCAAGGCAAGCACGACACTCGCCAAACTTATTAACGTATTCACAAAGACTGGAAGTGTTGTGGACCATCCGAGAAGAGCTGGACATCCACGAACATCCACTGACAAACGCACAACCAATGTGGTGCTACGTATGGAGCCTTTTGGGACACCTTTACATCCATTCTATATGTCTAACCAGTATTTCAAGGCGTGAATTGTTCAATTCAAACAACACAAATTCAAAATATAAAGAAATAAAAATATGTACACTCTGTTTTGTGACCCAAAATAAACTCTAATGCTAAATGTATTTTGCTAGCTGGGTGTGTACGTGAGGCAAATCATTATTGATGTGTGGTTTGGAATTGACTCCAAAGCTTTACGGTTGACTATTCAGTGGTTTCAGTGAGTACATTTACATGGACAGCAGTAGTGTGATTATTGACCTTACTCTGATTAAGATAATAATGTGATTAAGGTGTTTACATGAGTCGCTTTTAGAATACACCTGTCATGTATCCATTTAACATGTTATGGATCAGAATTAGATTAACAGCCCGCGTCATTACGTCACTGCGCCACGCTGTCTGACGTCCCTCCAGAATTTCACATATCAACATACAGTTCGTCTTCGTTATGGTATCGTATACAGTTTTGGGTGTTTTTATAAAAAAAATTTTAACAAACGCTTTAAATGCACTTAACTATATGTCATGCTATACGTGCTAATAGATGACCGCTTGAAGCCGTGGGTGTGTCCCAAACCGCGTAGCCGAGATACATGTATTTTTCCCCACTACAGGCCTATAGTAGGAAAGTATGTGGTTTGGGACGCAGCCTAACTTTTGTTCGCCGTAAATGTTGAGCACTGCCGTGTGTGATCGTCGGAAGGTGTGGCGCGGTGATGTACTAACGCGGGCTCTTGATCTAATTCTGATCTATAACATGTAAAACAGGAACATGACAGGAGTATTCTAAAAGCGACTCATGTAAACATCTTAATCACATTATTATCTTAATCAGAGTCAGGTCAATAATTACATTACTACTGTCCATGTACACGTACTCAGTGAATCGACTCTTTTGAGGATTCGACTTCGATGAAAACCCAAAGCAGAATCTACCGGACAACATTTATTAAAAACATTATACATTGTGAATGCTACGCTACTTTCCAACACTTCAAATGCTTCATGACTAATCATTTGAGATCATGTTCAGTTTGAACGCATCGATTTGCCATGAAAAAAAAAGTACTAACTTGTTGTCCCGACTCAAAAGAATACACGGCGGTTAACAAGCATGGTTCAAGCGGATTCAACTGCTTCCACCGTGGCCACAAACGAACAATCACATATCGGTATATTACTCACATGAAACAATAAGTTACGTTAAGAGGACAACAGTGTAGTGCAATATAAAAAACATCCCCAGACTACAGAGCAATTTGGTTTCCATCAAATCCTTTTTTTTTTTAAAAGATGTAGCTCGTGTGCTTCTAAACACAGTCCGACTAATCGAGAATAAAATTTGTTGTCCACTTATTGTTTTATTTTTAGAATAAATTCTCTCGATTAACTCTTGCAGCCCAATTGTTTTTCCTTTATAAAGAATCAGATGTAACGAGCTCAGAGGAGACAGAATCAAGCAAAAAGAGATTATACGGATATTGTAGGCAGGTGAAGTATAAGTAGAACCCTGCAGGTTTTGTGCTCGTTTTCCTGGCCAAGGATCGCATTTATCCTGAAATACAAAACATGGCTTTTGCACTGAATGTTCTTCGGTGATTTCCTTAAAGCATAGAAATTACAAATCTGTGTGAATGAAAAAAATAAATAAACGCATGTGTTTACATTTTTTTTTTACATGAATCTGATTGTGGGAAATGATTGGCTGACCATCAGAACTAGGGTTCATTAATATGCGTGACTCAAAACGGTCACATCCACTAATTCAAATACCGAAACAAATCCTACA
Organism: Noturus placidus; assembly: GCA_022414735.1. NCBI lineage: Eukaryota > Metazoa > Chordata > Actinopteri > Siluriformes > Ictaluridae > Noturus > Noturus placidus. Next base: position 31,370 of record JAFFST010045704.1, on the reverse strand, counting down.
CGCTGCTTCAAATCATTGCTCTAAAACAAATTTACATTTTTTTTTTAAGTGTCAGCTTCGGGATTTGCTATGAGTCAGTCTGTTTAACCGTATAATCTGCGTGGGCTGAGCTTCTACCCTAAACCTGGTCAGTGATTTCTTTTACAGTGCTTGTAAAGAGTTAATCATAAACAGAGACTGAAACACAAAAACAAACCACCGTAGTCTTATCCATACACCTTCAGAACCCATATCACCACAACAAGCAGCTCATTTATTTCTTTATTTATTTATTACTGGTTGAACATTTTATAGTTATGCAAATGTCTGGCATAGCAGGAAAAGCAGAAGCATATGCTAGCTAAGTGCTAAGACGCTAACGGTCTTGCTCAAGGGTCCGACTTCATTCAAAGAAATAAATAGAACAACTTGATGAAGGTAACTGGGAGTTTCTTCAAGTTAAATGAAACGCCTCGGTGGTGAATCGTGTTTAACAATGTGTTTATTCTCATCTTTATGACACTACTTCAGTTGTATATGATCGTACTATATACTGTGTGTGTGTATATATATATATATATATATATATATATATATATATATGATTTAAAACTGGTTAATGTTTCACAAATATCTCAAGGCCAAATATATAACTTATTTAATTTTCATAGCACACTGCCTTCCTGCAAGTATTGCTTCTTCTTTATTGCAGCACTCCATTTAATTATACTTTTTTTTTTTATTTATTTATCATCAAGGATTAGTTTACAACTTTGTGCAACAGGAAGGATTGCACACATGATATAAATAAATAAATAAATAAATAAATAGGATGTTGCCAGAAACGCCTCAACAGAACATTACTTCATTAACTAATATGACCAACATGCACGTACCGTTTAAGAAACCAAAGGATACACGATGGATCCAGAAGACCTAATCGAGGGGCGAATGTGGGTGGAGCCACGCCTTCGTTTATTAAAAGTCTTCGTTTTGGTCTGTTTACACTGAAATTGTGCAGCTAAATGGTGTCAACACTTCTTCCCGCTACGACATCTATTGGGTTCGCGCAGGGGCTTGTACAAAGACTTTCGTCTAACAAATCGTAGAGAGGTCACTTGACATTGTCTGACAGTCCACCATATCATTTATCTCGTCGGGCTGAATCATTTTGAGACTGGAGAAATCATTATAAGTTGCATTTTCAGTTAAATTTGGGGAAAACCGCTTGAAGCATTCGTCGTGTTGTGACTTTCAATTGCTTTTGTTTGGTTTGTTCATCACAAACAGCTGAAAGTCTGTACATTTTGACAATAAACCTGATTTACAATGGGGGTTGAATCATTCTGATTGCAACTGTATTCATCATTGATCCTGACATGACGAATAGAATAGTAATGTATGAGAGTAGTGCTGTTCTATCAAAAATTGTCTGCTAATCCCATGACATCATGATATTATAGCAGTTAATGTTTTTGTGCTATGGCAGCTTTGATTGTTTCTGGTTGGAGCAGATTCATGTCATGGTGAATGTAGAGTGGTTTAAGCTCAGGGGTTTCCACCAGAATGCGTCAGTGGGATTAAATGTCAGAGGCATGAAAATCCCTCAATGCACATACTAGAACACTAAATGAGAGCCATTACACCAGTCTCTCTCCCTCTCTCTCTCTCTCGCTCTCTCTCACACACACACACCCCTGACAACCCACAGAACCAGTGGGTTGCCATTCATAAACAGAAAGCCCTCTGAGTGAGAGGATGTGGCATATGTTGCTTTACGCTCATTTTACGTGCCAGGAAATCACAAAGCCCTCCCACTCTGCTTTCTCTCCACAGCTAAAAAGTCCATGGGCAGATGAGTCAGTAAGCACTGTCATTTCTCTACAAGGTTTCTCTCTTTAGGTGGGAGTGTTTGTTGCTCAGATATTTAGACAGTTCTCAATCAATGTGGATTCCCCTCCTCATTCAGCCATGACCGATTTCAGCGTTAAACTCTCACTTTAGCTCAGTGGAAAGTTAACAGTGGCACAGAGTCGAGATTTTACTTGAAAGACATTAGAATAGCGCTGTAAAGTTTTTACAAGCGTATGCTGGAAAAGGGGTTTACACGACATCGACTGTTAATAACTGCGCTGCTTTGATGTACTGCTTCTTCTTCGCTAGACTTAATTTCGCATCAGAAGAGGAAAAGTCCAAAAAGGCGCTGGTTCTCAGAGTGGGATCCGGGTTTCCTCGTGATGATCCAATTGAATATTTATGAATGTATATTAACCTCAAAATTAAAAAAATTAAAACCGTAAAATCACATCAGTGCAATGCATTAAGTTGGTGGAAAGTTCTGAAATAAAACGCTCCATGGGTCGAATCAATAAACAAAAACAACATTATTGTACACATTTAAATATTGATCATGAAATTAAGAAGTACTGATTGGATCTGTGGACTTTATTCCACTGTTTAAAGTGATCCAAGAAAAGAGTCATCAAATGGTCATTTACGCTAGCATGAATGTTTGTAGTACCTGGATCTTTGCTAAACCATTACCACAAGGAAGCATGGACGTCAGCCAGAAGCTTCAATGGTGGCATTATGCTGGAAGAGAAAAGTACAACATGTTAGCCAACTAAATTTAAAAAATTCTTTTTTAAAAAAAATGCTGAAATGGGGGGATGGCGAGAAAAAACATTTGTTCTGTATTAGTTCTCTATTAATGACCTATGAGGAGATTTTACACACGGCCCATTGGTGTGCTTCAGAGTAATCAGACCGCAGCATCAGACGTACAGCTGTGATTCAAAAGATGTCTCAGAAATTGGACTGAAATTGCCTAAATATCTGGCTGTAAATATGGTCGTGAGCATATTGGACAAGACGTGATTGGTCCAATTAGCGATATTATACGAGAGAGTCACCACTGAAAACATTTTTCAGTAAAGCAAAGAAGTGTTCAAAGAAGTAAGACAGTCTCAGAGACGCTGTTCGAGACCATGGAAGAGAAATAACCACATCCTTGTTTTTGCTCAATACATAGCACATACCATGCATTTACTAATTCAGGCTATAGCTGGACAAGTTTATTACGAGAACACATCATGGATGAGAAGCATCCCCCCCCCACACACACACACACACACAAACATATCAGCAGACTCATTTACTAGGTGTAATTTCGCGTAACCAATCCACCTACTGGCATGTTGTTGAGGTGGGAGGACACCAGAGAACACTGAGGGGGGAACCCCACATAGACACAAACAAAAACTCCACACAGACAATAACCCGCCGGCCATAAACAAGCCCAACATCAGAAGAAACAGTTGCGTACAGTGTTCAGTCTGGAATCTGGAAAGAAACCGAAATGTCTCCTTCAGCCCAGGAGACTTCACAGTCTCGTAACGAAAGAGGCTTCGTGTTCACGCGGTTACAACCTCACCTGTCTTCTTGTCTTACACAACGAGTTTCAGTCCTTTTTCCAAACCATCCAAGTGGCTCACAAGCTATTCAATTACTATTGTGCTGGCCCTCTTACTCCCACACACAGCCCAAAAAAAACCCACTGAGAACCCACCTGACTTCAGTTCACCTCCTAAGTAAAAGGTCAAAACTCACAACAGCAGCCGCTAACAAATAACTCACTAACAAACACGCTCTAAAGCAAAAAAAGTGCCTTACGATAACTTACTAAATGTACGGAAGTTGCCTATTAAGCATACAGTGGGGGAAAAAGTATTTGATCCCCTGCTGATTTTGTAGTTTGCCCACTAATAAAGAAATGATCAGTCTATATTTTAATGGTAGGTTTATTAGAACAGTGAGAGACAGAATAACAACAAAAACATCCAGAAAAACACATGTAAAAAATGTTATTTGCATTTTAATGAGGGAAATAAGTATTTGACCCCCTCTCAATAAGAAAGATTTCTGGCTCCCAGGTGTCTTTTATACAGGTAACGAACTGAGATTAGGATCACACTCTTAAAGGGAGTACTCCTAATCTCAGTTTGTTACCTGTATAAAAGACACCTGTCCACAGAAGCAATCAAGCAATCAGATTCCAAACTCTCCATCATGGCCAAGACCAAAGAGCTCTCCAAGGATGTCAGGGACAAGATTGTAGACCTACACAAGTCTGGAATGTGCTACAAGACCATTGCCAAGCAGCTTG
>JAFFST010045704.1:16055-26762 GCA_022414735.1 Noturus placidus | reverse complement strand
TTTGTTGTTATTCCGTCTCTCACTGTTCAAATAAACCTACCATTAAAATTATAGAATGATCATTTCTTTGTTAGTGGGCAAACGTACAAAATCAGCAGGAGATCAAATACTTTTTTCCCCCACTGTACATTATTCAGGTCATACACAAAGCCAACTTTACATGTTTATAATGTACCCGAGGGTTTTTACCCTGTAAACAGTAGGAATTACTACCTACACATACTAACCCTAAATACTAGGGTTTTTCAACTGGTCAATACCAGTTACCAATAAAGTTACCATCTGAAATCAGGGTTGAGTGACTGGGGCCATGTATGACGTGAATGATTCAGAGCGAGCTGGCATCAACCCACCACTGGTGCAAAATGTCACGGTAGTGCCACGCGCACAATAAAAAAACAAACGCCTTCCCGGATTTGCTGCTTGTTCGTGTGGGCATCATAAAAGGAGGTCATTCAAATGGGTCGAGTGATTTGGTTTGACATTGGAACGTCACCTAACGTTACACGCTAATGAGGAAAGGTCCCTGAACAAAGCTCCAAGTTTAAACTCAGGAGTATGTGGACAATTCAGTAGCCCGGGTGCATGGGAGGAGCAGATTTCATGTCAATTCGTTGTGTTTTTTTTATTCCTTTATTTTTATTCACAGTCAGTTCCACAGCCAGAAAAATAAACACGTAGAACTAGAAGACAACTGCAGCAACACGACCACCACGTCTAGTTCTTCTGCTTACTAATTTGTATGCCTAGAAATACTCGTAAAACATACTTCAAGCAGGGAGGAAGCGATTGAAGGAAAAGGACCTCTGACCCTTGCTGTAACCGTGACCCTGTTTGGATCAATTCCAAAATTCAAGCTTGTTTTCATTAATTCCATATAAATCCTCCGAACATTCAACCACTTGTTCTCGAGATCGCACGCTAAAAAGTATACTCGTGGGTCATATACTCTCATACTCATGGGTCATTCCCATCCCAAGTTGCAAAGTTGGTTGTTTGTCTTTTGTTTTTGAGCGCTTACCTCTATGTATTGGCATTGCATAACCACCAGGTTTATTTGATTTTACTATGATGTTCATCTTTGTGTCATGGCACTCAACAAATTTTGGTTAAACAGTTGTTAAAAACAGGACAATGCTAATACATCGAGTTGAGCAACCTGCACTGGACCACTTTTCGATGGAATAACCCTCATTCATTTTATTTAGTCTGCATTAATGCATGTTACGACCTAACTAGCTCGCCATACGATATCCCACTACGCTAACCATCATTTTTAACCTAGATGTTTAGTAGTCTTGGCAACCTGAGACTGTTTAGCACAGTGGAGATTTTACTTGTGACCTGGCCTAGCTAATAAATTCATCATTTGTCAAAGTCAGCACTTGTGAGCGGGTGTCCAGACAACACACAGTGTAGCTCGCAAACGCTTCAGTCAACACGGTAAGTACAATTACCATGAGCATTCATGCTGAAGTGTAAGATCTGGCAGTGTTTTTCTCTGCACTTGGTTTGGTGCCAAAGAGCAACAGGCAGGCCGTTGAAAGTTCCACGGTTTCAGAACAGAACGTGTTTTTTTAATCTGTTGTTACATGTGATGATGGTATGACCGAACTGACGTAATATATAAATCATTAAAAAAAAAAAATCCACGACAGGAAAATCACTCAACCGCGGGACTGGAGCAGCAAGAGGAATGTGGTGAGATTCACCAGCAGGGTAGTCTGTCATGACACAGCTTTTCCTAATGCTTACGCAACATCGCGACTCACAAAAGAGGCAACTCTTTTTCTTTTTTGTCTGAGGTTTTGGTTAGATACGCATGTCTTAACCTACAGCATCATGGTAATGATGGTACTGCTCACCTTTCTCTCGTTTCAAGCAGACACACGTTTCACTCCAGCGTCTGAGGACAAAAGAAGTGTCTAGCGGCTGTCTGGCGAGTGTAACGCCACATTCGTTATCTCTGCAAATCCACCATGACAGGATGGACTCACCAGAAGTGAGACAGTAACTCGATGCTTGCTCTTGATTGTTAGCAGGTTAGCAGGACTAGAACCTGTGCTAGGAACTCTAGAATGCTCCTAAAACCCTCACAAAAGTTCCTTCTCTTGACAAGCTGTCGATATTCAAATCGATCTGCGCTTTAACTCGGCCGATGCCTGGCTTCATTTTGGCTTTGGCAGGAGACGAGCGCATGTGCTTCCTGTAGAGTCTTTATACTTAAGAAAAATGTGCTAAATGTGTCTGGATGTGCATTTTATAGAAGGTAAAACACCGCAATATTCCCAAACGGACAAACTTCTACATCTTTAATCATGAAGAAATGAATGGAATCACTTGGACTAGCGGTTGCATATTAAGCCAAGATGTAATTCAGTCTAAAAAAAACAAAAAAAAAACAAACAGTGAATGCTTTAGTGAATTCAAAAACCACTCATGAGCAGAAACATCTGAATGTTAAACGAAGGAATAGAAGTCCAGACTAGCTGCCTTGGTGAGCATGGAGCTGGAGCTCCGCCAACGCAGCGAGAGCCAGGACTGGTTAAAAATAGTTGAAAGTGCTAGCTCAAATGACCAGACGGACGCACTCACCCCTAGGAAGTCACATGGGTCATTGATGGTAATGCTGTTCTGCAAACACTGATCAGTATCATCTGCTAGAGTTTTAGCCAAGGCTTTCTCTCTCGTTCTCTCTCTCACACACACACACACACACACACACAGTGCAAGTGGATTGCATTAGTACCATGTCTGTCTCTCCAGCATTCCACTCTTTAAATCTGGGACGAGTGTAAAAATAGTTCTTTGAAAAGTAAAGACATCTGGGCTAGAACATTCAGACAATGGTATGAAAAATATTTTGGCATAGAAAAACCTTGAAATAGGTGAGGGGAAGGTGAATTCTAGTGAGAATATGTTGTACAGTAGATGGATGTGTGTGTGTATGGGTAAAAAAAACTAACAAAAAAAAACCCAGAGCTTGTTAGTGGCCCGTGGCCATCTGAAGGCCAGGGTTCTGATGCTGCTCCCAATACAAGCAGTGCACTTTAAATAGATCCACTACGGAAAGTGAGAATTGTGGATCTTTTAGGAAAAAAGAAAAACTGCACATTTCTTATCATCCACTTCATCTGCTACTACAGCGAAAAACCATGAAGGAAGTGGGCAGGCAGAGAGAGTGGTGGAATTCGCTTATCGCTAATGAAGACTTTAAATTCCAGCTGAACGCTTCAATTCTGTTAAGGTCAAAAATCCAATCTAATCTAATCTGCATGAAAAAATACTAACAATAACAGCATTTGTTCTAGTTCCGCATGTTGGTGTAATGCTCTACAACTACAATCATAACACCATAGATTATACATTGACAGCATGTAGGAATATATATTTATATACACACATGGGTATCAGCTGCCACTGTTGACCTCTAGAAGTGATCATGCATTGTGATTTCGATTCGCAGGAAAAAGATTAGACAGGCCTGCTGTTCATTTGTGAATGATGAGTAGTGGAGTTCCATGCAAATCACCTCGCTATCCTATTTACAGCCCCTCCAGGATATTTTGCCATCGCAGAAACGTAGAACGAATCAAATCAAGCAAACGCCGTGATATTCGGAGGAGAATCGGGTCAAGACGCGTCACGTGACAGCTTAAAGGTCTCATTTACCAACAAATATCACCGCGATCACTGTGAAACTGTGTGCAATTGTGATTCCACCAATTCAAGTAGTTTTCCCAAAACAGTTTTCCAAAATAAAAGCACGAACAATTTTGAAAATCAAGCATTTTGACACAAAATTGTTTTTTGAAATGTGTGAAATCCTGTATGGACTGTATTAAATTATTTGCATGTTACTGAATACTGTGAGTAATTTTTACACACCATTACATTACAATGATTTCGGTCATTGGCGTAATCCAAACTGTCGCACCCATATGGAGTCCTTAAGCAAGGGCCTCTTGAGGCGGTATATCATGACCGAGTCTGTGCTGTGATCCCAGCTAGGAAACATATTTTACGCTACTTTAAGACATTAATCCTTTCTTAGGTAGTGAAGAATACATGGAGGATTCCCAGGCTCCATCTTCAAGTACAACAAAACACAAGAAGAGAGTATATACTGTATATGCATAGCTGCTGGAGTAAGTGTCAGAGAGGGAAAGTCAATAAAAGGCGTGCGCGACACATGGGAACTAGTTCACCTGGACATGAGACTCGGACACGCCCTTTTCTCCCTGACTGATTACACGATTATGTATTAATGCACAGGCAATATTGACCGAGGCGATAATGAACGGATAATGTGCAATAAACACCTGAGGAACTTTAAATACATTTACACATGCTGATGTGAAAAGGGGGTCAACGTGTTACAGGACCTTCGCTTGTGCCTTTTTTTTTTAGCCACCTGCTCGGTCATGTCGCTCAGTCACGGTCAGCACATCCTCTTCTCTAATTCCATTTCCAGGCTTGGCTGAGATCCGGTTACTAACACGTGCTTTTTCCACGCACAGTTCACATGAGAGGTCCGTCTCGGTCATATGGATTCACGAGTGAACTCTGAAGAATGCAACAAAAGGGCAAATGATTGTGTGACAAGCAACGGCCTTGTGACTGATCACAAGCCAGGAGAACGATGCCAAGTCCACGCTGTGTATAGTCACTCGCGCTATTACACTTCAGTCATGAAGTCATTAAAATTAAATAACTTATCTCCCACAGTAAAAGAAATTACATAATAAAATACAACAGGAGATGCTGTTCTACGAAAATAATCGAACGGGGCATGTGACGTTCCTGATACCTTCCTAGAAAAACATATCCCAATGGGTTTTATTCTCCTCTTACCCCACAGCAATACGGTAATGATTACACATTTTATAAGGACAATTTTATTAGGACTGGGTAATATAAAGATACAGCATTGATCCTGATATATTACATCACAATACCCCCCCTCCCCACCTGATGTGAGTTGTGCGGACACTGGAGACTCCTTCAAAAAAATTCCAAAACAAACGACTCCTTAGAGAAAACTTCACCAGAGCAACAATTAGTCATGTGGAGCGACTGCCCTAGAAGTCTATGTGTCAGATTTTACTATAGGAAAAACTTATCCGAGCTAATTTAATAAAAAAAATAAAATACTTTAAAAGAAAACTAACCGAAACCTCCCGACCAATCAGAATCGAGCATTCTACTGCATTGTAACGCAATACCTTTTTTACAAAAAAAAACGTGAGTAGAAAACAGTAGAGGTGTGCGATATGATACTGATCTCGTGAGAAGTGATTACGCGATACACCTTTGAGATATCGCTGGTATGGTGATGTATTTATTTATTTATTATTTTAATAATTACAAATGAAATGGTACTGAATGGATGCCAGTGATTTGGCGTCATTTAATAAATAACTAACACACTACATCTTTGACTTTCTATGTATTAAAGAAAAGCATCGTCATACTCAGTTTTGTTTATTTTAGTCCACTTTTGCAGACAACTGTTTATCGTGGATATGCATCGTATAGGTATCGTGATATGATATTCTAGTCATATCGCCCAGCCCTATACAACATTAACGCAAGCTTCTAAAACACACTCAACAGACCATTATAGTGGTTTATTACACGTTGCACTTTGCTACAGTGTTCATAGACCCTTCTAAAAGTTGAAAACATTATCCAATAATAAACATGTGCCTCCAAGGAAGACATCAGCCATAAGTTATTATTTCAACCCTTCAGAGCATTAAACCCGAACAAGCACTGAATCTCTCAAAAGCAGCGTCTTCATTTGAATTTTAGCGTCGTAAAAGAGCAACACTGAGAACTACGCTATTCTACAGTCTTTCCGCAGCCAGAAGGGATGTTTAAAACATGAATGAATGGCTGAGCAAGGACTATTTTTAAATCTGTAGTAAGACTGGGTTTTCTCTTTCCAGAGAAGACAGCGTGGCTCAGGTGTCTCTGTTGGAAACACCTACACTCTATTCAAATGATGCAGGGTGTGCGTTACCATTTTGGACGTAACCCAGAGTAAGGAGAGGAAGGGGGCATCGGTAGGGTTGGGGGGCCCCCTGATAAAGGAAAGAGTGAGTAAGAGTCAGCAACTGTCAGGGCAAAATCCCCAACAGAAATATGTGCTGCTCACTCAAGTGCAGAGAAACAGAACAGAACATTAAGGCATGAAATAAGGTTTCAGGTTGAGGACAGAGCAACGCCACCTTAGCCCTGTTTTATTATATTATACACACACACACACACAGTCAGAAGTTTGTGGACGCTCGACTGAAATGTTTCTCATGATCTTAAAAGCCTTTTGATCTGAAGGTGTAAGATTAAATGTTTGAAATCTGTGTATAATCATGCCAACGAGTGAAATATTTTCCGAAAAGCAGCCGATAAGTGTCCAGTGTAGGTGTCAACACCTGATTAAAAAAGCATCTGTGGGGAAATTCCTCAAGAAATCGGTCGAGAAAACACCAGGAATACATTTCTGCAAATTCTATTCAAAAAAAGTGTCTACTTTGAAGATGCTAAAATATTTAATTATTCTGATTTATTTTGGATTCCCATAATTCCCATCGTTCCATCTGTGTTACTCCGGAGTTCTGATGACTATTATTATTCTAAAATGTGGAGAAAACATGAAAATAAAGAATGAGTGTCTAAACTTTTAGCTAATATTTAAAACACACACACAACGTTAAAAGAAGCTCTTGTGTTGTGAGTCATCAGTCTGTGTTCGCACCTTTGCACATCTAAAAGAAAAAGAGTAAGCATTTCCTGCTATATCTACTATGAGCACTTCCTGTTGACGGTGTGCCTCTTCAGAACTTTATTTCCGTCACTTTAAGAAGGAGGCTGGGTAATATGACAATATAATATCCATACTGACACAAAGGTCATAATATGCTTTAGTAAAATATTGGGGATGGGGATCTTTTTTTTTTTAAAATACCTCCTCTATTAGATTCCCACCCCCACCAGCCTGCTTTTCCGAGTGGAGGGGGGGTGGGGGGTGGGGGGGTTGGGCGAAGGCTAAGATGCGATTCCTTGCTTCCGAAACACGTGAAGTCAACCTACTGCATCTTTTTCAAACACAGGGTGGGGTAACACACTCGGAGGAATGTGCTATCTGCCCTCTTACGCATACTTGATAAAGCACAGAAAGCGAGAGAGATGGAGAGAATGATGTCATTCCCACACAGAGAGCACGGCCACGGATGGCTTTGGCATTGTCGGGATTCGAACTCGTAATCTCCCGACACCAGGGTTAAGGATTTAGCTTTTTTCTTTACATATAAATTTAATTACTGACTTGAAGCTGTCATCATGCCTAGCCCCGCCCCATATTTTTATTTCTTTTTTTTTTTTTACTTTCTTTATAATCAAAACTGTTTTTTTTTTTTTTTGGGGGGGGGGGTTGTTTTTTTTCTTTTTTTTAAGTTAGCTTTAATTGTGGAAGTTTGTGAGCAAATATAAACATCACGATACGGATCATGTACCTTAGAAATATCTTCAAGAATTGTGATATGAGAATTCTGCAAAAACAGAGCAGAGGCTCTTATGAGAATAAAAATGAAAACTCAGGAACGTAATTAGGCTAATCTTAGCGCTCGGCCCTCTCAGGGCAAGTGAATTTTTTCCACCGAGTCTCGAGTGGTCTCGGAGAACTCGTTTAACTCAATCAGACTGCAGAACCGTTCCAGTTCCACCTGGTGTGGAGTAACGGGTCGCTCTCGGGAGGGGCCGCTGAAGAGAGGAAGGCGTCGTGTGTATTAGATATGCATGCCTGGCCTGCACAATGTGTTCGTCTCATGACATTGATGTTCCATGACATGCAGTTTAAAAGCAAGAGTCTCAGATGACTGAGCTGAAAAAAAACAAAAGAATAAAAAACCCAAGTCAAAATCCCCTTGCCAGTTCAGATCAAAAGGACACGATCTTTCTCCACATCTGCTGATTGATTAGTGACTGCTCGCCTACACATGAAACCTAACGTCATTTTGGGTCAGAAACCCGATAAATTCGGTAGAATAACACTGAAGCGTGATCTCGGCGGACAAGCTGATTCGTTTTCAGGCCTCGTTTAGGCTGCCTGGAAATAAACGCGCCCCAAAAAGAAAAACAAAAATGCGATTAACCAGCATGATGACGAGCAAACCCCTTGCTGAATGCATTTTTTTTGAAATCCCAAAATTGAGGATTTTATTAAAGAATGCAGAAGTTCGGCTTGGTGACTGAACGATGGCTCACAGTCTCGCGTTCGATTATTTAAACGATGATGCACAGAGGAGATTTAAAAACATTAGGACTAAACAGCAAAAAAAAAAAAAAAAAAAAGGGAAGCAAACCCCATCGAGTTGACACGCAGTCTCGTATAAATATATACGCTTCCTTCTTAATGACATTAATCACCGTCGCTGTGTGCGGACATGCTGATGTGAGCTGTTCCGCTTGGATTGTGGTGACGGTTAAAGAAAAAAGACGAGTTGAGAAATGGGAATCAATTATAATCCCCACCCCATCACGATCTTTGGGATACAGAATAAAGCTAGCGTTTGCTTGGAACAGGGCTAAGACCACATCAGTCAGACAGCTCGTCCTGGTTTGCGTTGTTGTTGTTCTGAGTGTGATTGTCAAATGGACGAAGTACTGCATATGTGAAAGAATCCTAAAAAAAAAAAAACCCACGACTTTGCTCTTGTGATCAGCGCACGCGCAAAGCACGACGTCAGCTCGCCATTAACGTTTACACCTACATCCTCCGTGCAGGCTTTCCTCCAGAACAGTAGCAGGCCATTGATGGTGGAACTGGAGAATAGGAATAAGTGAGGGAGAAATTAGAGAGGAAGTAGGCAAGGGCGGAAACGAATGTGAGTCATGTCCACGGTCATGTCAAACAGTAAAATATTTACGAAAACAGAATGAGACATTGTTTATTTTTTCGCATTCATAGCACAACAATACGCCCATTCTCTTCATGTGGCTGGTGGCGAGGCAGATGTGTGGAGCTCTGCCAAATTTACTCGCTTTATTGAGCCGAAAGCTCTGGAGGACGCGTAATTGCATCTAGTTAGCATTATTATGCTAAGAAAATGAATTTAACCAAAAAAGCTCTGTGGGACAAATTTCACATGCAAAAAAAATTAATATATATGAAAATCAAGCAACACTGCAAATTGCATGCTGGGGTTCTGAGAAAAACGTCCCATTTCCTAGTTTTTCTTCACATAAAATTAAACAAAACGGCTTTTCCTAGGAGTCCTCGAGGCGTTCTGCAGCTGTGGAAGCCCATAAATCAGCTCTGAACAGCTTCATGGACTTCTAGGTAAATCAGCGGAAACCCCCCCAAGGCGTTCTCTCGTCCTGAAAGGTGTCCGTTGTTTGTTTTTGGTCCCCCCCACACACAGATAACTGTGCCCTTCCTTTAACGGAATGAGGGAAGGGCACGTGTTGTGAAACCAGAGCTCGGTGCACCCCAATCTACTCGAACACAAGCACAGACAAAACCACAGCCGTTAAAGATAAGTGAGAACACTTTAGACTGTTGGCAGGAAATTAAGAGAGAAGCGTTCAGATCATTCCAGAAAGACGGCTCTCGTGAATTTGCAATGCAAACTTTAACGGTGACGACGATCCGGTCTCTGATCGTGGAACAGGACAGGCACGCCGAGACTTGATCGAGCCAAGAAATCCTAACTGACACTCGTTAAAGCAACTTCTCACAAAATTCCTCTGCTAGGTAGAAAAAGACACTGTTTAAGGCTAGTTAATTTACGTCCACTATGTCTGAAAGTTCAGAGACACGTGAAACAGGATTCTGTTATTACGATGGGCCATATTAAAGCGGAAATACATAACTTTAGGGAATTTGTAGAAATCTACAACATGTCCCTAAAGTCTCCAAACACAGGGGACTATGTTTACCAGCATCACATCAGTGGATGTTCACTTCGTCACGCTCGGTCCGCAACACGTCCAGACTTTATAATTTGTTCATAAATTCTGTAACAGTATTGTGTGTGATGTGCTTACTACGTTTCCTGTTAAAAGTCCTTGCGACAGCTTCCCGATCCAGCCATGAGAATGATTTCAGTACGTTCTTCTTCAAAATGATTCTTAAAGACTGTCTGGAAAAATATATATACACATAATATAAACGACAAAATTTGGAAGACATTTTGTTTAAAAGACAAAAAAAAAAAAAGTGTTAATTTCTCCTATGAGACTACTATGAGGCCACACCCTGTATTTAAACTGTAATTAAATTCATACTGCAATCAGAATTTGTGCTGCTCGACCCATGTGAATTAATCAGGTTGTTGTGAGAAACAAATCAATACACATTCAAAGAGTATTATAAAACTGTATATCATAAGAGTGTTTTAATGACCGTACACATCAATGTGACTTTAAATATTTATTCTAACGCTAGCATCTAATAGTATAGTTCATCTGAGCCGAGCTTCCCAAAATCATTGCAGCACATAAATCATGAAATTCTGATTTAACCATGCTTTTACGGTGAGATCATAAATTAAAAGTAGTTCTGAAAAGGATCAGGGAACAATGAGTGATTCAAAATGATTCTTAAAGACTGTCTGGAAAAAATATATCTACAGTGCCTTGCGAAAGTATTCGGCCCCCTTGAACTGTTCGACCTTTTGCCACGTTTCAGGCCTCAAACATAAA
>JAFFST010045702.1:13465-14748 GCA_022414735.1 Noturus placidus | reverse complement strand
CACCCACACACACGCTAATCCTCTTCCAGGCGCCTAATTAAATCTGGAGTGTTTGCTTTTCTGAGAGCTTTGCCCATAACCGGCCATTCACCTGATCCTCTTCCCAGGAGAGTGTGTGATCTGGACAGGAAGCAGTAAAGCTCTGCTGGCTCCGGGCCAACAGCCTAAGTGGCTCGATGAGGCCTCGGCAGGAACGAACACACACACACACACACAAGACAACGTACAGGACGCTGTGAACTAACAGCACAGCCATTACTTCATAAAACACGTGTCACAACGCAGGTGAAAAACACGTGCGGAACATGGGAAGTGGGCGTGGCTGGAAATTCCAGCTGCTTAACCAACGAAAGGAATTAAAAAGTGAAGGATGAAGAACACGCTGTTCCCGTTCCGGTGTAATCCAGTACCGAGTGTTTCAGTCTGAAAACTCAGACACTCGTGCGAGCATCGATTTAAATTTCCTCTTACGCCACGCCATCTTGTTTTGATGTGCCCCCCCCCCCCAAAATAAAGTGCCCCCTCCTTCCCCTTCTCGTTCTACAATAAAGGGCACTTTAAAGCAGATGAAATCACATTTTTCTAAGCCGGAGTCCATAGCACCGTCCCCTCAGGCGCTCTCTCTCTCTCCCTCTCTCGCCCATTTCCTTTCAAATGGCTGCGGCGCCTCGACTGCATTAGCATATAATTTCCCTGTGCACTATTACTGTGTGTGTGTGTGTGTGTGTGTGTAGGGGAGTGAGAGGCTGCAAGCGATTTAATAGAAGCATTAATGGTTGTTCAGCTTTCACACAAGACTCCCTTAGGCTGTAGCTTTCCCTTTTAAACGCTCTCTCACCGAGGATCCTCGGCGGCCGTACGAGTGACGCGGCACAAAGGCCGTGAGATGAGAACCTCTCTTCGCCGTGTAACAGGTAGAACATCTGTATTCGTGTCCTCACTGATCAAAAGTCCACCTGTTACTCATTAACCCACCCTTGCACCAGCGAGCGGTAAGCGCGCCTGACCGCCGTCACACGTTTTCACGCCAGAGCACGCCGATCGACACGTTTAGGTCCATGTTTTGAACTCGCTGATGTTCACTGAACGCCCCGCCCCTTTTCTCGAACTCTCCTAGGAAGGCACCAGTGTCACTCGTGGATGATTGCAAAACCCCACTATACGATGTGTACGCACCTAACATACAGTTCACATACAGGTTTTCCACTCATCGCTACGGCAACGCAGGACACGCCTGAAAGATGTGTGCTTTTATAAACGTTAACCTGGCGGACAGCACCCGG
>JAFFST010045702.1:3465-8465 GCA_022414735.1 Noturus placidus | reverse complement strand
AACCACACCAGGATGGAGACGGTTAACAAGAAAACGAGGACGTGTCACCAATTAGGTTCTGAACTTTCCTCTTCTTTCTTTTCTTCTTTTCTTCATGCCGCGATGCTCGAAGCTGTAAATCTGATTATTTTGCTTCCCTTTTAATGAAGGAAGCTCCAGGGTGAGTGCAGTGCCAAATGCAGAATAAAACAGAAAGGCACGCCGAGTGAGATCGTGTGAAGAGGGTGTTCAATTTGTTATGAAACCTTTCTTGATCGATAAGATGATGTTTTTATGGTGAAACGGATCCTGCGACTTTCTTTTGTTTTTTTTTTTCCGGTGGAGAATTTTGCACATTTTTTTTTTTTCTTCTCTTCTTACAGAGTCACTTTTTATTTTTTTTTTTATTATTTGCTGTAAAAATTCCAAACGTGGCTTTTTTGTTTTTGTTTTGTTCCCCTCTTCCCCACTTTCCAGTCTTTTCACGTCATGTGTGAGCGAAGTGTGAAAGTTCTACGACAGAATTTGGACGGTACTTTCGCGTTCTTTCCATGTATTTATTTCAAAAAGTTTTATTTTTAAAGAGAGAACAAATGATAAGGAATCTGAAGCTATGATAAACGCGTGTGTGTGTGTGTGTGTGTGTGTGTGTGTGTGTGTGTGTGTGTGTGTGTATGTGTGTGTTTTAGTCCCGAAGAAGAAAAGGATTATCTGAGTGTAATATATGGAGAAATCAATGTGAGCGTGATGAGTCGATTCTTGTATTTCTTTTGCATTCATAATAAAATTATCATCGTTCGTTAACGTGTTTTATGAGAATGTGTTAAACTTAACGCGTAACAGTTTACATTTATTCATTTAGCGGACGCTTTTATCCAAAGCGACTTACAAATGAGACACACTCACACACCAATGGTAGCAGAGCTGCATGCAAGGTGCTAGCTTGCCATCGGGGGCAACTTAGGGTTCAGTGTCTTGCCCAAGGACACTTCGGCATGGGATCACCCGGGCCGGGATTCCAACCACCAACCCTACGATTAGTGGATTAGTGGATTAGTGGACAACCCGCTCTACCCACTGAGACACAGCCGCCGGTTGATAGCGACATATGCGCGTAAAGATTTACCCTTTAATAGAAAGGGTTCAGTTATGATGATGATAATAATAATAATTGAATTGCTTAGGGTAAATGAAACGCACTTCTCCGAGATGAGTCTGTAATTAACATTGCAGATGACTCTGAATTCTATTCCTCTAATTAAGGCTGGCAGTAGCTGCCTGGGAGAGGAAAGGTGTAATGGATCTATTTAGGGAATCGCACTTGATTAGAACATTAGTCTGGAAAGGTTTGTGCTCGAGTTAAACTAGTGTTATTACAGCTTTAATTAAGGAGAATGAATAGAAGACGTTCACGCTGCGAGCGCGGTGTAACTGGAAAAACACCCGTGCACAACAAAAAATGATCCATTAAATAAAATCAGTTTTAAATAGAACCGTGATTGTTAACTCGAACTCATATATATACATTTAAAGAAATCACTCCAATCTCTCTGGTCGCGATCTCTGGGTGGGAGGGGCATACAGCCATCACAGCGACGTAGGCCAATCGTAGGCGTCTGTGCGCTCATGTAGGCGGGAAGACTCGTGTGGTTGGCGTTACGTGTCACAGAGTTAGCACATGCTGACGTTAGCGACTGGGGCGTGGCTGATGGGTGGGGATTAGCATTCTAAATAAAAGCATTCCACCTCATTTTGTTACCCCTTTCATACATAAATTATTTATATAAAATATCCTCATTCTTTTAGATTTTTTTAAAGCTCGAGAACAACACATGATGTGTGCTACAGAACTAGGAGGTCAAATTGTTCTAGAACGTGAAGCATTTCTTGAACTTCTGATGTTTATTAATTGAGGCGAGGTGTTTTTATGTAACCTACTAACTAACCTCTTGGTTGTTCCCGATTGGTGGCAGTCATATGATTGGGGCGTGGCTAGTGGGTGGGACTTGACAAATGAACAAATAACGGGATAAAGGGGGGGGGGAGCGAATACATAGTCTTATTAAAGTATATAATTTGCATAAATGTTTCTAGACTTCAGCTAAAAGCTTTTCACCGACCAGCACGCAAATCTGAATGGACCGCTTTCTTCTTCTCGTAATGAATATAAGGAACTCTTTCAGGTTTCTACATGGCGGTCTTCACCGTAAGGTCTTTCTCACACCCAAACGATCAGGGTAAAGCTCGTTTCATTCCATCCCCATGATGTGGAAGTACGCTCCGGTCTCGGGCTCCGCAGCTCGGCGAGACGTTATCAGTTGGCACAAGGACGCTCCAGATGGAATTTTTATGTATTTCTGCCCAGGGACGCTCTGCCCTGTCCTACACCTGTGGGGAGGAAATGTCGAGGAGTCCGTCCATGATCTGAACGCAGACTTGATTAGGGAGGGTCCGCGTTTCTTTCCCCATGCGATTTCTACACCACAGCGCTGTTTCATTCAGGATTCTGATTGGCTCCTGATAATACGTTATCACTTCTATAGTAACCGTTACACCACAAACTTAACACCGGAAAACATGCCGTTCTCCGTTGATTATTTTGGTGCTGCTGTCTGTAAGGAGTCTCCAGTGTCAGCACTTTAATAGAAACCTGCTCTAGTGTCAGAGCTCCTGCTGAATCAGCACCTTCTGACCAATGACAGTCCAGGACTCGGCAGCAAGCGTGGATAACCCAGGATTAGACCTGGTTATAATCTCGCGGTCTGTCGTGGTTTTCGAGATTATCGTGAGGTTAAAGTTACTGGATCCGTTTCGCTTTTGGATCGGAGCTCGGAAAACTGATTCTTTTGCGGTTTTGAAATGCTTTCCACGTCAACTTATCCATCTTCCTTTCAGCATTACTGTGGAGGTGTCACTAGGTGTGTGTGTGTGTGTGTGTGTGTGTGTGTGTGTGTGTTTCAGCTGAGCTAAGCTCCAGCTAGCAATAGTTTCATTCTCTTCATACCAGTAACACTGCTCTGGTTATTTATCCGTCATATTTATCATATTTATATTGACTATTATGTTTCCTTAAAACTGGACCAGGAATAACTCGAGCGTGGAAATGTTGGCATGTATTTAGGAAGGCCTGAAGCTAGCGGGTAACACACACACACACCGTATGACCTTATTGACGGGATGGGAGAGAAAGCGCTGGCAGTTCCACCCCATGCCAGGTGTTTAGGTTGGCAGAGGAGGGAGGGCCGCTCGTGCCCCAGATATCAGCTCGGTATCGGGTTCCTCCAGCGTGATAAAAGGAACGTTCCTGTTAGCCTCACGCTAAGACCCACGGCGCTCGTCCAAGACGTGCTCCATTAAGGCTCGGTGTCCTCGGAAGGGGGAGGAGCTTGTTCGGAGGAGGGGTTATGTTTATGAATTCAAATATTCATAGTTTCATTCATTCATGGTATTCAGTCTCATTGAATTATTATTAAAAATGGATATAATTAATCATTTTTACATTCTATCTTTTAATTTTATTCCATATTTCTTTTCAAAAGTTGTCAAGGTTTTTTATTGTTTAGTTTTTTTAAGCACTTTTTAACTTCCTTATTTTTATATATTTATATATATATAAGTAGAATGTAAAAATAATTCTACTGTGTGTATATATAGATATATATATATAAACCTTTTCACTTGAACTTTTTACTTTTAATGTTTAATTTGAACCCTTGATTGTTCAGAACTGTGAGCCACCACATGCATGAAAAGAATGTAATAAATAAATACATGTTTAATAATAACAATAATAATTATAATAATGAATATTCCTATAAAACACCCCAAAGGAATAAAAATGACACTTGTATCCACTCTACATTGATCTATAGATGGATCCCTGGACAGGGTGCCAGTCCATCACAGAGCACGCACACACACACACACACACACACATTCATACACTACAACACTTTAGACACGCCCATCAGACTACCATGCATGTGTTTGGACTGGGGAGGAAACCGGAGTGCACGGGGAGAACAGGCAAACTCCGCCCACATATGGCCCCGGCGGGACTTGAACCCCGGACCCTGGGTATGTGAGGCGGACGTGCGAACCACTAATCCACCGTGCCGCATCCCCCGCCCCCCTCCCCCCCCTTGAGCACAATATCACTGTGAATCACACGACGTGATCTAACGCTCTGATGCCAGACGAGCGAAGACCTTGTTGTAGGATTTAAGATCGGATACGTAAAGCACTTTTGCGACACTCGTTTAAAGTCACGTACTCGGTGGAACCCGGGTTCTCTCGGTGGGTTTGATTGTGTCGAGGGGATTCCGGTGGTGGAACGTGGGAGAACCCTACGCATTTCGGTGCGGTGTGGAACTGTTACATACGCTTTATGTGGACAGGAAGTCGTCCAGCCGAGCGAGCTAAAGATGAAAGATCGCTTCAGAAAGTGCGAGAAATCGCCGGAAACCAATCCACAAAAACAAAGCGTGCGACATCTGAAAGAGTTCCGAAGTGTCGCGTCGTACACTCGCACCTCAGCATGTCTGTATTCAGATTTACCGCACCGTCGTAAACGCACCAGCTTTTCTCTTTTCTCTCTATCAAAGTTAATAAGACGAGAAACAGAGCGGAACAAACGCAGCTCGTCGTGTTATAATATCATTTCTATATCCAGTATGAACTCTAAAGGCGGTATTGTTTTTATTCCAGAACCTTCCACGAAGGTTCTGAGCCGTTTCTAGGATCCGAGTGACCCAGGCATGTGTGTCGTAACGCGTGTGTGTTTAATGAAATGATCCGGCTCAGACGGGCCCGTCATCAACGCTCCGTAAATCACGTCTCCGGATCCGGGGTGTTGTCACATTCCGGAATTGCACACCGCCCAGTGTACGGTTACCGTAGGAACCAAAACACCGATCTGGTGAAAGTTACCAGACGTAGAATTCTGAACTACCAGGTGCAGAAGAACCCCCCCCCACACACACACACACACACACACACACACACACCTCTCTCTTAACACC
>JAFFST010045701.1:51049-62490 GCA_022414735.1 Noturus placidus | reverse complement strand
ATTCTGAATCAGATTAAACTGTTTGAACAACTGGGCCATGGGGAACAAATAGCACATGGAACAATTGTACTTGCATATAGTTTTCCTTACCATCTATACGTCTGATACAATGGACCATATTGTACCTTTTATGTTGGTACCACTTATATACACAACATGCCCACTATGAACCTATACTTTTCACTTTATCAAACCTTACTAGGGATCATGAGGGTCTAAAATATACTTTTCTAAAAATTAGTATGGAGCACCATACCTTCACTGGATGGACTTGTCGTATAGGAGGTGGTGCTGTTGGTGGACACATCTGGAGCAGTAGTAGAAGTGCTTGACATTATGGTATTCATGTTAGACGTCTCAGTTTCTGTTTTTGTGGTGACGGTCACGCTGGTTGTTGGGGAAATCGACTCAGTGTGCTTTGTAGTTGGAGAAGATGTTTCTGTCTCAACAGAAGCTCCTGTATGGCCTGTTATTGTAGTAGAAAAAAGTTCTGTAGATTCTGCCTTGGTTGTTGGTTCTGTAGTGGTAGGGCTAGAGTCTCTGTTTGCTTCTGTGCCTATGATAGCTGTAAGCACAAATATAACAGTAAGCAAGTGGAACAGTAAAGCAGTAAAACAGACAGTAAAGAGAAACTATGGTTAGGGTTGGAACAAGCGTTGGCTCAGGTGGTAAAGTGGTTTGTCCAATAACTATAGAATTAGCAGTTCGATTGCTAGCCCATATCACTCTGCATGCCGAAGTGACCTTGGACAAGACACTGAACCCCAATTTGCTCCCAATATTTTATGTAATTCAAATATAATCAAAACTGATTTCAGTAACTAAGTACTGAGTACTGTAACTGGCTTTATCATTTATAATACCAATCGAATGTATTTCGTCGTCATGCGGTAGAACTTAATAGTGAATGAGACAATCTACACTAACACGGACGTTTGAGTGCATAGTGATGAATTCTGTGGGCATAGTGGTGACATTTCTGGGCTCAGTCGTGGCACTTGTGGGTGTGGTGGGGACATTTGTGTGCATAGTGGTGGATTCTGTGGGCATAGTGGTGACATTTGTGCGCATAGTGGTGACATTTGTGGGTGTGGTGGTGACGTTTGAGTGCATAGTGGTGGATTCTGTGGGCATTGTGGTGACATTTGTGGGTGGGGTGGTGATGTTTGAGTGCATAGTGGTGGATTCTGTGGGCATAGTGGTGACATTTGTGGGTGTGGTGGTGACGTTTGAGTGCATAGTGATGGATTCTGTGAGTGCATAGTGGTGGAATCTGTGGGCATATTGTTGACATTTGTGGGTGTGGTGGTGACATTTGAGTGCATAGTGGTGGAATCTGTGGGCATAGTGGTGACATTTGTGGGTGTGGTGGTGACGTTTGAGTGCATAGTGGTGGAATCTGTGGGCATTGTGGTGACATTTGTGGGTGGGGTGGTGACATCTGAGTCCATAGTGGTGGATTCTGTGGGCATTGCGGTGACATTTGTGGGTGTGGTGGTGACATTTGAGTGCAAAGTGGTGGAATCTGTGGGCATAGTGGTGACATTTGTGGGTGTGGTGGTGACGTTTGAGTGCATAGTGGTGGAATCTGTGGGCATTGTGGTGGCATTTGTGGGTGTGGTGGTGACATTTGAGTGCATAGTGGTGGAATCTGTGGGCATAGTGGTGACATTTGTGGGTGTGGTGGTGACGTTTGAGTGCATAGTGGTGGATTCTGTGGGCATAGTGGTGGAATCTGTGGGCATAGTGGTGACATTTGTGGGTGTGGTGGTGACATTTGAGTGCATAGTGGTGGATTCTGTGGGCATAGTGGTGACATTTGTGGCTGTGGTGGTGACATTTGAGTCCATAGTGGTGGATTCTGTGGGCATTGCGGTGACATTTGTGGGTGTGGTGGTGATGTTTGAGTGCATAGTGGTGGATTCTGTGGGCATAGTGGTGACATTTGTGGGTGTGGCTGTGTCGTTTGACTGCATAGTGGTGGATTCTATGGGCATAGTGGTGACATTTAAAGTGTGTTGGTGATGTTTAAGTGCATAGAGATGGATTCTGTGGGCATAGTGGTGACATTTGTGGGAATGGTGGAGACATTTGAGTCCATAGTGGTGGATTCTGTGGGCTTTGCGGTGACATTTGTGGGTGTGGTGGTGGCATTTGTGGGTGTGATGTGACATTTGAGTGCATAGTGGTGGATTCTGTGGGCATAGTGGTGACATTTGAGTGCATAGAGATGGATTCTGTGGGAATGGTGGTGACATTTGAGTCCATAGTTCTGGATTCTGTGGGCATAGTGGTGGCATTTGTGGGTGTGGTGGTGACATTTGTGTCCATAGTGGTCGATTCTGTGGGCATAGTGGTGACATTTGAGGGTGTGTTGGTGACATTTGAGTCCATAGTGGTGGATTCTGTAGGCTTTGCGGTGATATTTGTGGGTGTGGTGGTGGCATTTGTGGGTGTGGTGGTGACATTTGAGTGCATAGTGGTGGATTCTGTGGGCATAGTTTTGACATTTGTGGGTGTGCTGATGACATTTGAGTCCATTGTGGTGGATTCTGTGGGCAGAGTGGTGACATTTGTGGGCATAGTCGTGGCATTTGTGGGTGTGGTGTTGACATTTGAGTGCATAGTGGTGGTTTCTGTGGGCATAGTGGTGGCATTTGTGGGTGGGGTGGTGACATCTGAGTGCATAGTGGTGGATTCTGTTGGCATAGTGGTGGCATTTGTGGGTGTGGTGGTGACATTTGAGTCCATAGTGGTGGATTCTGTGGGCTTTGCGGTGACATTTGTGGGTGTGGTGGTGCCATTTGTGGGTGTGATGATGACATTTGAGTGCATAGTGGTGGATTCTGTGGGCATAGTGGTGACATTTGTCGGTGTAATGGTGACATTTGAGTGCATAGAGATGGACTCTGTGGGCATTGCGGTGACATTTGTGGGAATGGTGGTGACATTTGAGTCCATAGTTCTGGATTCTGTGGGCATAGTGGTGGCATTTGTGGCTGTGGTGGTGACATTTGTGTCCATAGTGGTGGATTCTGTGGGCATAGTGGTGACATTTGAGGGTGTGTTGGTGACATTTGAGTCCATAGTGGTGGATTCTGTAGGCTTTGCGGTGACATTTGTGGGTGTGGTGGTGGCATTTGTGGGTGTGGTGTTGACATTTGAGTGCATAGTGGTGGATTCTGTGGGCATAGTTTTGACATTTGTGGGTGTGGTGGTGACATTTGAGTCCATAGTGGTGGATTCTGTGGGTAGAGTGGTGACATTTATGGGCATAGTCGTGGCATTTGTGGGTGTGGTGTTGACATTTCAGTGCATAGTGGTGGTTTCTGTGGGCATAGTGGTGACATTTGTGGGTGTGGCTGTGTCGTTTGACTGCATAGTGGTGGATTCTGTGGGCATAGTGGTGACATTTGAGGGTGTGTTGGTGACATTTGAGTCCATAGTGGTGGATTCTGTAGGCTTTGCGGTGACATTTGTGGGTGTGGTGGTGGCATTTGTGGGTGTGGTGGTGACATTTGAGTGCATAATGGTGGATTCTGTGGGCAGAGTGGTGACATTTGTGGGCATAGTCGTGGCATTTGTGGGTGTGGTGTTGACATTTGAGTGCATAGTGGTGGTTTCTGTGGGCATAGTGGTGGCATTTGTGGGTGGGGTGGTGACATCTGAGTGCATAGTGGTGGATTCTGTGGGCATAGTGGTGGCATTTGTGGGTGTGGTGGTGACATTTGAGTCCATAGTGGTGGATTCTGTGGGCAGAGTGGTGACATTTGTGGGCATAGTTGTGGCTTTTGTGGGTGTAGTGGTGACATTTGAGTGCATAGTGGTGGATTCTGTGGGCATAGTTGTGACATTTGAGGGTGTGGTGGTGACATTTGAGTCCATAGTGGTGGATTCTGTGGGCAGAGTGGTGACATTTGTGGGTGTGGTGGTGGCGTTTGAGTGCATAGTGTTGGATTCTGTGGGCATAGCTGTGACATTTGTGGGTGTGGTGGTGACATTTGAGTCCAGAGTGGTGGATTCTGTGGGCTTTGCGGTGACATTTGTGGGTGTGGTGGTGACGTTTGAGTGCATAGTGGTGGATTTTGTGGGCTTTGCGGTGACATTTGTGGGTGTGGTGGTGACATTTGAGTCCATAGTGGTGGATTCTGTGGGCATAGTGGTGACATTTGTGGGTGTGGAGGTGACATTTGAGTGCATAGAGATGGATTCTGTGGGCAGAGTGGTGACATTTGTGGGTGTGGGTGTGTCGTTTGAGTGCATAGTGGTGGATTCTGTGGGCATAGTCGTGGCATTTGTGGGTGTGGTGGTGGCATTTGGGTCCATAATGCTGGATTCGTTGGGCATAGTTGTGACATTTGTGGGTGTGGAGGTGACATTTGAGTGCATAGAGATGGATTCTGTGGGCAGAGTGGTGACATTTGTGGGTGTCTTGGTGACATTTGAGTCCATAGTGGTGGATTCTGTGGGCTTTGCGATGACATTTGTCGGTGTGGTGGTGACATTTGAGTGCATAGTGGTGGATTCTGTGAGCATAGTGGTGACAATTGTGGGTGTGGTGGTGACATTTGAGTCCATAGTGGTGGATTCTTTTGGCATAGTGGTGACATTTCTGGGTGTGGTGGTGGATTCTGTGGGCATAGTGGTGACATTTGTGGGTGTGGTGGTGATGTTTGAGTCCATAGTGGTGGATTCTTTTGGCATAGTGGTGACATTTCTGGGTGTGGTGGTGATGTTTGAGTCCATAGTGGTGGATTCTGTGGGCATAGTGGTGGCATTTGTGGGTGTGGTGGTGACATTTGAGTCCATAATGCTGGATTCTGTGGGCATAGTTGTGACATTTGTGGGTGTGGTGGTGACATTTGTGGGTGTGGTGGTGACATTTGAGTGCATATAGATGGTTTCTGTGGGCAGAGTGGTGACATTTGTGGGTGTGCTGATACAATTTGCACATGGACCTATACTTTTCACTTTATCAAACCTTACTAGGGATCATGAGGGTCTAAAATATACTTTTCTAAAAATTACTATGCAGCACCATACCTTCACTGGATGGACTTGTCGTATAGGAGATGGTGCTGATGGTGGACACATCTGGAGCAGTAGTAGAAGTGCTTGACATTATGGTAGTCATGATAGACGTCTCAGTTTCTGTTTTTGTGGTGACGGTCACGCTGGTTGTTGGGGAAATCGACTCAGTGTGCTTTGTAGTTGGAGAAGATGTTTCTGTCTCAACTGAAGATTCTAAAAGGCGTGTTGTTGAGGTAGAAGAAAGTTCTGTAGATTCTGCCTTGGTTGTTATTTCTGCAGTGGCAAGGCTAGAGTTTTGTTCTGTGCCCATGATAGCTGTAAGCACAAATATAACAGTAAGCAAGTGGAAAGTAAAACAGTAAAACAGACAGTAAAGAGAAACTATGGGCTTCACATTTGTTTTAATCATGGAGATCCCTGCAAAGCTTAGTATTAATCTTAAATTAAGACACCTGATCCCGTTAGCAAGGCCTTATATTTCAGTTTGGCATGTTGGTGACTGGAGTCTTTCACTAGAGTCCACAAGATCATAACAAGTTATAATATTTTGTTTATATAATGTGCAATTATGCCTAATTTGTTTGTGTATTGTGTATAAACATGAATAAAATAGCAACTCTGAATATGTCTTATGTAAATGGTGTATGTAAATCCCTGCACTCATTCAGCATTCACACACACACACACACACACACACACACACACACACACACACCAACACCAATGGCAGCAGAGTTAGCATGCAAGGTGCTAGCTTGCCATTTGGAGCAACGTGACATTCAGTGTTTTGCCCAAGGACACTTTGGAGTCATGTATGGAGTCATGTGTGCTGGAGAACAATTAGAGGACAACCCGCTCTACCACATGGACTAACACTTGCTCTGGCCCAGAGCTGGGAGTGGCTCCTGTTCTGAACATTTTAGTGTTTTTTTACCACCAGGTACGCCATGGACACTCAGGTGGGCAAGAATGGCCAAAGGATGAGCATAATATAGCAGGGTCCTTTTATAGGCTCCACATGAAAGGACACAGTCATAGTCACAGTCCTCCTGTTAGTAGATGAACTAGGAGCAACTTGGGGTTAGGGGCAACTTGGGGTTCAGTGTCTTGCCCAAGGTCACTTCGGCATGCAGAGTGATATGGTCTAGCAATCGAACCGCTAATCCTATAGTTAGTGGACAACCCACTTTACCACCTGAACCAATGCTTGTTCCAACCCTAAGCTTCCTCTACTACAGCTTTCAAGACATCAAATTTTGTACGTGCAATGATTCAGCTCTGTGACCACATATTACGCTTTAAGGCCCTTCTAGACTCAGGAGTCTGGAGTAAACATTACAGCCAGCAACTTGGTGAAATATCTTAAACCACAAATCCACCCATTATACTGCCCCATCTTAGGTCCTGCTACCAATGGTTGACCCAGTGAGGAGGGTTCTATGAACCATTACACAAGTCCATCCAAATCATGGTCGGGGCAACACACGATGAGGAGATGTTCCATCCTCCATCCTAGTTCCATCTTCTTCTTACTGTATGGTGTTTGGCTCATCATGGATGCAAAAAAACCACCCCCTTTATTTATTGAGAAAATACAAACAGATGTTGGCTTCCACTGAACAACTCTGAAACTCACTGCACACACATCTTCAGTAACTGCTTTATCCTGTTCAAGATTGCTCTGGATTACAGGACCACTGGGCTAAGGAGAATTCACCTGGGATATTATTATGCCTTCTGGCATGTTTTGGAGTGGGGAGGCAAACAGGAGAGCTTGAAGGAAACCTATGGGAACACTATGAGAACATTCAAAACTCCACACAGGAAGTAAGCTGAGCTCGGGATCTAACCAGGGACCCTGTAGTCGTGAGGCTGCTGCACTACCCAATTGATCAGACTGCACACTGAATTTAGCCTCTATGATTGAGATCTTATAGACCCTGCTGTAACTTTTAAAATAATTTAATAATAATTTATCAATTTGTATAGCGCTTTTTACAATGGTACATTGTCTCAAAGCAGCTTTACAGAAATATCATTTTTACATTTACAAGCGACTTACAGATGAGACACACTCACACACCAATGGTAGCAGAGCTGCATGCAAGGTGCTAGCTTGCCATTGGGGGCAATTTAGGGTTCAGTGTCTTGCCCAAGGACACTTCGGCATGGGATCACCCGGGCCGGGATTCGAACCACCAACCCTACGATTAGTGGATTAGTGAACAACCCACTCTACCGACTGAGCCACAGCCGCCCTAAAAGGCCTGCTGTGTTGGGACACCTGATAAGGCCCTGGGCTATTGATCAGAAGGTTATGAGTTCAAGACGTTACTGTTGGACACTTTAGCAAGGTGCTTAAACCTCTCTGCTACAGGGGCCCTGTTTAATTTCTGGCCCCAGCTTCCTAACAAGCTGAGGTATAAGAAGTAAATAATTGTGCATGTGATACAGGATTTTTTTAAAAGACTATAAGCTTTTCTACCTTAATGTTTCCTACCTTCATTTAATGGAGCTGGTGTATATGGAATGGTGCTATAGCTGGATGAAGGTATGACAGTAGCATGACTGGACATAATGGGACTGATTGTGCTGTCTGAAGAATCAATAATGGTTGGAGTTAAGTCAGCAGTATGATTAGAAGTACGTGTAGATTCATTGTCTGTAGCTGTAACATGGGCCACATCACTGAAGGTTGTTAGGCTGTGAGGAGATGAAGGCTCTGGTATGGTTCTGTCAGACGTATTATCCTCTATTTCTGTTTCAGCATGGCTGCTGGAGGCCACATCTCTGAAGGTTGTTAGGCTGTGAGGAGATGAAGGTTCTGGTGTGGTTCTGTCAGACATATTATTCTCTATTACTGTTTCAGCATGGCTGCTGGAGGCCACATCTCTGAAGGTTGTTAGGCTGTGAGGAGATGAAGGTTCTGGTGTGGTTCTGTCAGACGTATTATCCTCTATTTCTGTTTCAGCATGGACACTGAAGGCCACATCGCTGAAGGTTATTCGGATGTGAGGAGATGAAGGTTCTGGTGTGGTTCTGTCAGACGTATTATCCTCTATTTCTGTTTCAGCATGGTCACTGAAGGCCACATCGCTGAAGGTTGTTAGGCTGTGAGGAGATGAAGGTTCTGGTGTGGTTCTGTCAGATGTATTATCCTCTATTTCTGTTTCAGCATGGCTGCTGGAGGCCACATCACTGAAGGTTGTTACGCTGTGAGGAGATGAAGGTTCTGGTGTGGTTCTGTCAAACGTATTATCCTCTATTTCTGTTTCAGCATGGTGGCTGGAGGCCACATCGCTGAAGGTTGTTACGCTGTGAGGAGATGAAGGTTCTGGTGTGGTTCTATCAAACGTATTATCCTCTATTTCTGTTTCAGCATGGACACTGAAGGCCACATCGCTGAAGGTTATTCGGATGTGAGGAGATGAAGGTTCTGGTGTGGTTCTGTCAAACGTATTATCCTCTAATTCTGTTTCAGCATGGTGGCTGGAGGCCACGTCGCTGAAGGTTGTTAGGCTGTGAGGAGATGAAGGTTCTGGTGTGGTTCTGTCAGATGTATTATCCTCTATTTCTGTTTCAGCATGGTGGCTGGAGGCCACATCACTGAAGGTTGTTAGGCTGTGAGGAGATGAAGGTTCTGGTGTGGTTCTGTCAGACGTATTATCCTCTATTTCTGTTTCAGCATGGCTGCTGGAGGCCACATCGCTGAAGGTTGTTAGGCTGTGAGGAGATGAAGGTTCTGGTGTGGTTCTGTCAGACATATCATCTTCTATTTCTGTGGTCAGTTCCACAGTTGCTGGGATTCCAGTTTGCTGTGACCTTGTGGAAGGGAGAGATACCATTCTGGGATCTGTTGTTACACTGGGCATATGCATTTGTGTTGGAATTATTGCTGTAGTGGAGACCATGCTGCTCTCTGGAGAAGTCAATTCACTTCCGTTTGTAGTTGGAGAAGCTGTTTCTTTCGTAACAGAAGTTGTTGCAGTACTGCTTTTTCCCATGTCTGTGTTGACTGTCACTATGGAAGAAGAAAGTTCTGTAGTTTCCGTTGTACCTTGAGAGGTCATGGTTGAGCTGACTGCTGTTTCTGTAGAGAGTGTGGGCATGGTGGTGCTGGAATACAAACTTGGATCTGCATCTATGACAGCTGTAAGCACAAATATATATGGTAGTTCTACTTTTTCTTCATTCCAGAACACAGGGGTGGTTTTCTTCAAAACTAATAGACTTTTGCGTTGAAATTTGTTTGCTTCCTTACCAAGTACAATACCATATTCATCACCTGACTGACCATGACCTTGTGTATATCCTATAAAAGGCCTCCACTACATCACACCCATTCCCGTTCCCATTCTTAAGACAAGGTTAGCCTGATGGACCTGGTAGTCCTCTACGTAGTCATAGAACAACAGTTAACTGCATGATCTTCCATTCTACTTCCTGTTGTTCTGGACCACCAGGTACACCATGGACACTCAGGTGGGCAGAGGATGAGCTTAATATAGCAAGGTCTGTTCATAGGCTCCACATGAAAGGACACAGTCATGGTCGCAGTCGTCCTATTAGTAGATGTCAAGGAAAAGAGCAAACAGGAAAACTCTACTAGTTCTGAAGCATACCGCTCTCCACTTAGAACCATGGATACATGTACAACCCTCCATAAGTGGGACGTAAAATACATAAAACCCACAAAGAAGAAAAAACAAAGACAGAAGACACAATATCCTTCATGTATTATAAATCCTTAACTTTATTGTTCAAATCATGGGAATGGAAAAAGCATGTAAAGTTTAATCTACATTCTAATATAACTCACCTGACCCAGTTACCGAAGGCTTTCAATAGATTCTAAATTCTTCTTCCTAGTGTCTCAGACACCAGGTCAATCCTCGTACGCGGTCCCTTTTGGACGTCAAGACTTTTACAAAACGTACTTGAGTTATTGCTCAAAATATATTACTGATACTCTAAGAACATTTATATTCATTCATCTTCAGTAACTGCGTCATCCTGGTCAGAGTTGCAGTCTATCTCAGGGTATAAGACAGGAAAACAAGCTGAGTGGGTCTCCAGGCATCACACTCACACATATCACATATTCATGTATATTCCACAAAGGAATCCCAGAGCAAACAGCGTGTAAATATGGAGGCAAAATCGGCACTGGTATCAGCACAATTCCAAATTCTGGTTGAGTTATGGTTGAGTTTGAACATTTTTTTTTTAAATAGCTACATTATATCTCACATATTTATCAAATATTATGAATGTAATCAATTTACCTAATTTCCACCTAATAAGGTGAAATGGGTGTGAGTATAAAATGTAATCTGATATAAGATTACAAAAAAATAAGAAGAGTTAATTAAATTGGTCACCAAATGTACTCTCTATTTTGTTTTAAGTGATATAATAGGTGGGCTGTTTTTTTTTGTTTGTTTGTTTGTTTGTTTAGGCATAATTACTACATTGTACGTGGTGGAAAGGAATACTGGGGACAGGCAAACATGAAATATGCCTGAATACATTTGAAATATATATATATATATATATATATATATATATAAATAAGAATTTCTCAAAGAAGTTGCAGATTGTGCTAATTAAACCATTTTCTGTACCGCTTATCCTACACAGGGTCGTAGGGAGCCTGGAGCCTATCCCATGGAACTCAGGGCACAAGGTAGGGGACACACTGGACAGGGTGTCAAGCCGTCGCAGGGCACAATCGCACATACACTCACACTACGGACAATTTAGAGATGCCAATTAGTCGGGGGGAGGAAACCGGAGCACCCGGAGGAAACGGGCAAGAACTTGCAAACTCCACACAGAGGGCAGAGGTTGGAATCGAAACATGCTAACAAGTTGTTATATATATATATATATATTCCTACTATATTCTGTACTGCTATGATGAACACTGTGGCACTTCATATTATAAGTACTATCCCTGTGTTTTATTCAGAAGGAGGCTGCATCTTAGTGAGGTTCCCGGTTTTGGGCAAATGTGGAGGCAGAATCACTCGGTTCTGTTCAGATACAAAAGCTACAGTGATAACCCTTTTGATTTTATTTAGACCTCAAATAAATCTTTATCTGAGTGAAGAATGTCAATACTGCTGTCTTTCTGTTTTCCATCAGTAGGGGACAGATGCTGTTATTACCAGATCAAGTGAGATGGACTGTGAGGTTGTTTGTTGTGGCATTGGTTATGTGTGTGTGTGTGTGTGTGTGTGTGTGTGTGTGTGTGTGTGTGTGTGTGTGTGTGTGTGTAATCAAACACCCTACCTTCAGGCCTAATTAGTTAATACATAGCATGAGCATGCAAGGTTGGCATTGTTCTAAGAATTTGTTCTTAGTTGGTAAGCCTGGTAAGAAAAATCTTTTACAGGCTCCCTCTCACT
>JAFFST010045701.1:42503-45860 GCA_022414735.1 Noturus placidus | reverse complement strand
CTCCTGGGAAGGTTCACCACTGTTCCATGTCTTCGCCATTTGTGGATATTGGCTCTCACTGTGGTTCGCTGGATTCCCAAAGCTCTGGAATTGGCTTTATAACCCTTTCCAGACTGATAGATCTCAATTACTTTCTTTCTCAATTGTTCCTGAATTTCTTTGGGTCTCGGCATGATGTGTAGCTTTTAAGGATCTTTTGGTGGACCTTACTGTGTCAAGCAGCTCCTATTTAAGTGATGCCTTGATTGTGAACAGGTGTGGCAATAATCAGGCCTGGGTGTGGCTAGAGAAATTGAACTCAGGTGTGGACAACCACAGTTATAGTAAGGGGGGGCAATCACTTTTTCACACAGGGCCATGATGGTTTGGATTTTTTTTCACCTTTAATAATAAACACCTTCATTTACAAATTGCATTTGGTGTTTACTTGTGTTGTCCTTGAATATTGTTTAAATTGGTTTGATGTTCCGAAACACTTAAGTGTGACAAACATGCAAAGGAACAGGAAATGAGGAAGGGGCAAACACTTTTTCACACCACTGTATATATAATGAGTATATATATACATTTTACTCATTTATAGTTAGATTTAATGTTACGGAACAACGGTGAAACAAAACAGGTCCTGTTCTCATATGCTGGCACAAATCTCACATGTGGGCGGGGCTTAACAGCAGTTGACTTTCATTGGCTAGAGATTTGGATCGACAGCTCCGTGTATTAGAGAAGTAGAGACTTCAGTGTTGTGAATTTTGGACAGCGTTCTGGATGCGGTTCTCTGAATAGTTATAGTGTTTGTACTTTGCAGTGGAAATTGCTTAAGTCAGCGTATTAGTTTGTAATTAATATTCGAGGTTTGGGTATTCTCATATAACTATTTTTTTTTCCGAGACAAGCTCTCAGAGGCGGCACGAAGCGTCGTCGTCATCACTATCGTTATCATCCTCGTCATCATCCACCACAGCTGGACACCCGAGCTGTTGATCCAAATCTCCCTAGCCAGTGAGAGTAAATCTCTGTTAAGCCCCGCCCACACATGAGATTTGTGCCAGAATGGCGGACGTAAACTTGTGAAGCGTAAATGAAATCTCTGGCAACGCATTCATAAACCATGATTAGCAAAAAGGAAGCTTAGAAGTCTGTTAACAAAGAATGCTGTTTATTTATTTAAAATGTTTGTTACTGAGTTTTCATTTCCAGAGTGTTTTTTTTTCTTTTAAATATTACGGTTGGCTAAAATAGTCACATTAAAACTGCAAGACATGCTAATCGATTTCTTAGCTAGCTAGGTATTTTCAACATGCTTCACTGATGCAATAGGTTATGTTAGAATTTGTTAGTGGAGACTCATCCATAAGTTGCTATGGTGTGTTGTGACGTAAACAGTAAAACGCCAAGCGTGTCTTTGGAAATATATTTCCTCTAGGAAACTAATCGCTGTGTAATTTTTTTTCTAATGTGGTAAGCTAAAGCGCCACTGCGGTTTATCGTCTCAGAAGCTTAGAGTTAGTGCGCAACTCCTTCCTGCCCTCTACATCCCTCCATCTGAATCTGAGTATTAAAGAGGAATGCAGACAAACAATCCTGCCTCATAAGTCACTCTTATACCGGATATATCCTCAGATTTGAGTCCCAAAGAACATTATGAAGAGAGAAGGGATCTATGCATGTGAAAAGCGGAGCCCTGAGGGTGTTGGTTTCTGCATTCAAGGGCCGCAACATCAAAGGAGCGAGTCTGACGCCAGTGCAGGTATCTGATGGTCATGAACAGCTTTCACTCCCACCTCTGACAGGCCTGGCTTTTTATCCGAATCTCTCGTGCACACATGCTATCTCTGCTTCATTCTTTCCTGACAGAATCACACCCACCCCATACATCTCAACCCCCATAAGCCATGGAGCGTCAGGTTGCGATACGATAATGTGATCTTACACCACAGCACAAGGGCATTCTCAAATTTGAATGGTCAGAAGGTGTTGTTCTAATGCGATATTGTTTCTACAGTAACAGCTCATTCACTTGTAAAGGGCCTTGTATGGCAGATGCTCAGACATGCTTTAAGACTAACAATGAACTGATTAAAACGTGTTATCAAACAAAAGGAAAGCGTATAATCGTTGGTAGGGTGAAGCTAACAGACTAGATGTTCAACAAGTGATGAGGAAAGTGATGAGTTATGCCTTTGTATGCCCACAACATTGCTTTTCCAAATAAAGTTAGTATAACAAACACATGCAGTTACATAACACATTCCAAACTATCGAGTAAGAGACAACCAGCAATGAACGCCCATGGCTGCAGGTGGCAGGGCCTGTTACAGCCTGATGACATCATCATCCTGCACTGGACTTTGGACTATTGGGTGAGGAAAGGATATGGGTGTAAACCCTTAGTGAGCTGGGGTGTTTTTTTCGACTGCCATATGCCTTGGTCATAACAGCCAGGATGCTCAGGTTTGACACCATAAATCCAAGCTCTAGGCAGTTTGACCCCAATAAACATAACGGAAAAAGAACCACAAGCATTTCAGGGTATTTTACACCAAATAATGTTAAGCAGATGCACCAGGGACAAACCAAGCAGCCCAATAATAATAATACATGTCAGTGTTATAACCTAGAGCTTTTACAATTTCCTTAACAGCATGTAAACTTGGAATGTAGCCAAATACGAATATATTATTCACGTTCTAAACAAATACATACAGGGAGCATGGTGGCTATTAGTGGTTAGCACGTTTGCCTCGCACCTCTGGGAAGGGGGTTTGAATCCTGCCTCTGCCCCGTGTGTGGAGTTTACATGTTTTCACCCGTGCCTACAACATGCGTTTCTAAATTGTCCATAATGTTTAAATGTGTCTGTGAAGTGTTGGCAACCCTGTCCAGAATGTCCCCAACCTGCACCTCGAGTTCCCTGGGATAGACTCCAGGCTCCCCTATGACCTTGTTTAGGATAAGCGGTATGGAAAATGGATGGATGGATGGATGGATGGATGGATGTATACATAGCACACTATTTGTTTTTTATAGGGTTTTTGGGTTTGTTTGTTTTTTTTTTTTTTTCAGAAAGCTTCCGGTTGAGACTAGAGGTGTGCCTCAGGTCTAAGACCCCACAGTTTGTACTGTAATGCGGAGTTTGAACGACACAAGAATGAATCTGTCCAGGTTGCCAGGTCAAAATCCCTCCAAATTACATCGCAAAAAAAACACAGCATTTCTGATTTGCCGCATATGCAATACGCGGATGTTAACCACTCCAGAAACACCTTTTCCCTCTTCCAGTGATCGCCATATATCTTTAAACAGAAATTGTTCTGGATATTGTAGTTACAATGTCTGTACTTATATTTCCCCTTA
>JAFFST010045701.1:35003-37503 GCA_022414735.1 Noturus placidus | reverse complement strand
TAATTTTAAACGCTCGTCTCATATTCATCCTTTGATCTCAAACCCAAATGTTTTCAGTCTATAGCAGAAAAAAAATGTGTGTGTTATGGTCATGCATGTAGAACTTTTGCCGTCATGACACTGCATACATCTTGAACACACCCATCCCAGATATACAGATATACCCCCATCCAAAATAGTACGTCCACTGTTGCTAGTAATAACAGTACAAAATGAAACGAGCCAACTCTGGACCCTAAACAAGTCTTGATTTGTCATCTACATCAAGTGGAAAATTGTATAAATGTCTACATTTTTTAAATCGACCATTCATTAAAAATCTGCTTAACCAGAACGGGTCATCCAGTTTACCTGAAATAACCATAACCGCGTCAATATATCCTGAAGACCCAACGGATCTGCTCGGGAGACGGCAGTTACATTTACATTTATTCATTTAGCAGACGCTTTTATCCAAAGCGACTTACAAATGAGACACACTCACACACCAATGGTAGCAGAGCTGCATGCAAGGTGCTAGCTTGCCATCGGGGGCAACTTAGGGTTCAGTGTCTTGCCCAAGGACACTTTGGCATGGGATCACCCGGGCCGGGATTCGAACCGCCAACCCTACGATTAGTGGATTAGTGGACAACCCGCTCTACCGACTGAGCCACAGCCGCCCATCATACCATTTTGTCATACCTGTCTATACCTGTATAGATTTCGCCACCAGCAACAGACAGGAGCAGCAGAGCTGCACCATCAATGTTTACATTGGTGAACTTCCAAGAAAACAAACCGGAGAGTTTAAACAGAGCACTGAGTCATACATCAATGCCTCACTGAACATCTCAGTGGCTTAAGGGTGACACTGTGACTCAGGAAGAACTGAAAACCAAGCAGGATATTTCGAGTTATGGAGAAGTACAAGCAACACCTGAATCACGTTTGCTAAGGGATGTTTCACTAAACAAAGCATTTCACTGACAATCCTTGCACATGGGAATGATCACATGACTCCTAAATCACATGGCGTGAATTTCACACATTAAATTTCCCATACGTTCATCACATGTAGTGTACGTCTGTGTTTTTTGACACGAGTCATGTGATTTATTTTTTGTTTTCTTTCAGATTTGTAGGATTCATTTACATGTAAATGACTCACGTGATTCATTTTGATTCGCTTAGTTCGTGATGTATTTATTTATTTATTGATGTATTTATTAAGCGGTTTATTCTCACAACGGGATATTTTTTTCTAGGCCATGTGGTTTTATTTCTCCCGTTATTCATACGTCACACGTTTACTCGTGTTCCAATCTGCAATTTCGAGCCATCACATTTTGAAATGAACTTCCACATGATTGTATGTCTTCCTCCACAGATAGCCCGCATAACCCTATGAAACGTAGCCCATTTTTCCAGAGGAGGAGAGTGTCAGAACAATAGAAAATCTGCATGTAGTACATTACAGTTTGCACGAGTTCTGCCTTTTTTTATCCCACTGAAACAGATATAAACCCTATAAACCAAGGGAAATGACACACATTTTCCTTTTAGTTTCACTGTAGTGAAAGATTCATAGTAGTTACTGAATAATATGCTTTTACAAGGAACAATTCCAAACTCCGGCATGTTTCGAATAAACAAACAACGTTCATGTTTCAGGACAAATTGTTTACAACATTCATCGTCGATCAGTCTGAATGTTTGTTCATTAATCGCCATTAATCAGAACCACGTAGAACCAATTAAAATAGGCGAAGAACCTTTATCTATCCAAAGAACACTTATTTTTTTGTATTTATTTATTTTTTTTAACTCTTTTTCCTAAATGTTTATCAACAACACTGTAATAATGACCTTTATTTGATTAATACCGTATCATTAAAAAGGATCCTGATTAATTATTATTATTATTATTATTATTATTATTATTATTATTATTATTACCATGGCCACTCTCAAGTCCAAATCCGTCTCCTAAACCTGTATTTCTCAATACTGCCCCTTTAATTCCTCCCGCACTGAACATTTCCACTCTAACTGAATTGAGTCAGGTGTGTTAGACCGGACAAACAAACAAACAAACAAACAAACAAACAAAATCCTGTCTTAAGAAGTGATGTATTGTAAGTATGTATTGAGAATATAACACAAGGACTGATGGGTTGAACAAAGTGTCTTATCAATGCTATAAGAGTTGTTTAAGTGTGTAAAAACACATTTTCAGGTCTGGGGGAAATTATTTAAATGATCATACTTTAGCTCTTTACTATAATTCATATCTTGCTTGGTAAGTTTCCTATGTAAGTCGTGCCAGATCAAATAAAAAAAAAAGGTTAAGAGAATTATTTTCAGACATTTCCCCCCATTGAATAGCTTATCTAAGGTGCTACTGAAATCAACCCTGTCCCCTGTGCTGTACCCCATGCGTCCTGGGATTGGCTCCAGGTTCCCAGCGACCCAGTAATGATAAGCGGTATAGAAATAAAAACAAACGGCTGCTGAAATC
>JAFFST010045701.1:13488-27771 GCA_022414735.1 Noturus placidus | reverse complement strand
CCCAAGGACACTTCGGCATGGGATCACCCGGGCCGGGATTCGAACCGCCAACCCCACGATTAGTGGATTAGTGGACAACCCGCTCTACCGACTGAGCCACAGCTGCCCTAAAATCTGTAATTGTTGATAAGGTGATGGTTTCTATAAGGAGCTATTTGTTTAGCATTATTCAAAGGCGTCTCCAGTGTCAGCACTTTTTAAAAGTCAGCGGTAAAGCTGTACCATTAAACTGCTGGGGTAGAAGAGGGGCGAAAAAAACAGAGGACGTGTTATTTGAAATGAATATACTTTTTTAATTATAAGATTTAACAGCAAGGACCCTGATGATATATATATACACACACACACACACACACATATACATACAGTATATATACACATACACACACATATATATATACACATATACACACACACACATATACACATACATATACACATATATACACATATATATATATACACACATACATACATACATACATACATATACACACACACACATATACATATATATATATATATATATATACATATACACACACACATATACACACACACACACATATACATATATATATATATATATATACATATACACACACACATATATATATATATATAAAAAGACATTATCACAGTTTAAATGAACAGAAACCAGATCAGATCACATGGAAATAACAGGAAGTATGTTTTATCTCACTATAAAATGAAATTAGAATCAGGTTTTCGAGACTGATTCGAGATTAGGACCTGCTTAGGGAGTGCAGGTAGAACCTTTTTTATTAATACCACTCTCATACAGTGCCCTACACTAATATTGGCACCCTTGGTAAATAATAGCAAAGGAGGCTGTGAAGAATTGTCTTTATTGTTTACCCTTTTGATCTTGTTTTTTATATATATATATATATATATATATATGTGTGTGTGTGTAAGTGCGCTGCAATTATTGGCACCCTTTTAGTCAATACTTTGTGTCACCTCCCTTTGCCATGATAAGAGCTCTGAGTCTTCTCCTATAATGCCGGATGAGATCACTGTCCTGCTGGAAAACCCAACTACGGCAAATTTTAAACTTTCTGGCAGATGCAGTCAGGTTTGCATTTAATACGACAGAAAAACAGCCCCAAAACATTTAAGATCCACCACCATATTTAACCGTGGGCATGAGGTACTTTTCCACATAGCTACCTCTCTGTGTGCACCAAACCTGTTTATTACCAAAAAGCTCTATTCTGGTTTCATCTGACCATAGAACCCGATCCCATGTGAAGTTCCAGTAGTGTCTGACACACTGAAGACGCTCGAGTTTGTTTTTGGATGAGAGTAGAGGCTTTTTTCTTGAAACCCTTCCAAACACCTTGTTGTCATGTAGGTGACTTAAAATTGTAGTTTTGGAGACTTTCTGACCCCAAGATGCAACTAACTTCAGTATATAACTAGTGTACACGCGCACACACGCACGCGCACGCACGCGCACACTATAATGTTAGGTATTAATGCTATAACTTTTCTATGGGTTTTCTTTTTTGCTTTAATATCAACCCAAATATTTGGGAACATTAAAACATTGGCTATTGGGATATATTACAAAATTAGACACATTGGCTATTGATGTTTTTTTGTTGGTTTGTTTAAGTTGGAAGCCTTTTAAACTTGTTTTCAAGAATAACTATGCTTAAAACAACTAACCTCTAAAATGTCAAATTGTGGCTTGAAAGATTTACCCCTTACTATAATTAAGAGCGGATAGCTTCTGAATGCTAGTAAATGCTAGTAAATGCTAGTAAACAGTGTGCTTATTTTCATGGGGTGAGCATATCCTAAGTAAATGCTTTCCAGTCT
Organism: Noturus placidus; assembly: GCA_022414735.1. Lineage (NCBI taxonomy): Eukaryota > Metazoa > Chordata > Actinopteri > Siluriformes > Ictaluridae > Noturus > Noturus placidus. The sequence goes on along the minus strand of JAFFST010045701.1, from coordinate 25,923 downwards.
TTTGTAAACGCGATCAGTAATGCGATCTGTCCCACAACATCGCTTCCAACATGACTCCAACAACGTCAGCTGCTGCTGATCAAAAGTCCATTCGACACAATAGAGGTGCACCGTCTTCACTGTATGTTGATTAATATTCTATAACAGCAGCTCTGACGGTCATTCCGGCTACTTTGGGACATACTGTTATTGGTAATTAGTCCACTTCGAAGTGGTACCAGTCAAGGGTGTAACCATGTTATGTACATTGGGGGGGGTCCAAGCGCTAAGGTTGCCCCCCCCCGCGCAGCCAAACTTCCAAAATTTGATACTGAAATTTTGTATATGTGGAACATAGGTTTAGGATTACAGTTACTGTTTGGAAATCACGTGGTTTCTGAGTGATAGAAGCTCCCACAGCATGGGGAAGCTGCTAAAATACATCACCGACCGAGCTGCTAAAATACATCACCGAACTTGCATTGAGTCTGGGCCAAACCAAATGTACAATTGGAGGTGGGGGGGGGGGCATATTTTCCATAACAAACGTGAATATATTAAAAAATAATATAAATAAATAAATAGATAAATAAAATAAATAGAATAGATGAAGAAAAGACAGATCCGTTTGCAGGGAAATTTAATGCGGAACATATAGAGAATATTTTCTCCTGTATATTGGGGGGGACAGATTGGTATTTCCTCAACATTGGGGGGGTCACGACCCCCCCAAAGAGTGCGTGGTTACGCCCATGGTACCAGTACCACTGCTTTGCGTTGTGCCATATCACACCACCCCTTCATTAGTTGATTTGCTACAAAATCATGCCCAAGACTGTTTGTTTTTTAAATATAAAATATATTAATAATTTTACCTGCTAAAAAAGAAAATGGCAGCATTAGCCTTTTATCAATCGATCATTTCTTTTTCTGCTTAAATAACCGTGAGTTGAAAACAAGCACCATAATAAAAACAAATTGTTTTTAACACAATCGTGGTAATTGGATCGAATCGATGTAGCACGTTCGCACATGATCTGTTAGTTGTTGATGCTTAACTTTGAATTAGATGATGTTATGTTCAAAAGCATGGCAGGGCTGCAGTTTTCGGTCACACCCAACGTCCCATGTACAATCAATCAGAATGTGTCAGTCGTCAAACAACTGATAGAACTAATCAGACTGGATAAGACTGCCTGTGCCTGGTTTAGCAACAAGTGCAAGATGGTGCAAAGTTGTTCATATTGTCAAGGATCACTTCGGCAGTTCGGACTTCATTTATGTATGAAATGGTTCACATTCCAGAAAGTTCCTCATTGTATCAGCCAACTGTTCTAAGCCCTTTTATTCTTCCATATCGCCGGGGACAAATGCTTGGATTTCCAAGGACAGCTGGGCAAAACAAGCCTCTTGTTTCAACATGACTGATAAGAGGACAGTAAACACGAGTAGATCATGTTCCGAGAGTTGGACTCATTGCTTAAGACGTTTGGTGTCTGTGAGCCTTCGGGTTACCGTTGTGAACCCATGAGTCTCTCATGACTGGAATGCTTTTCTTTGAGCACTAATTTATCAGGAATTATGCATTCTTCTATTAGATAAATATGAGATAGGAAAGAAATTGACCTTTTAGCCTTGTTGGTCCATGTGCCTGGTCTAATTGATCACCTAAAATACCAAATACTTGGCTTTACTTTTGCCTGCTTTTAAATCTCATTTTGGTCATCATGCGCATCTGCTTTAATTTTTCACCTGCCCTCAAATCCAGCAGAAATGCCTGAGGTCACGGACATATGATGGACAATCGCTTGTGCCCGAGTATATCCACATCAAAACTGTCAGGGTGGAAAAATAAACACATCAAGTGATGGAAAAACTTCCCAAAGGTACATTGGTTTCCATTGGTTGGTTTACACTCACATCTACACAATCTAGCCTAGTAAACAACAAACAGGAAGTCCATTATATTAAATAAATATGGCGTCACACCAGGGATAAACCATCCATCCAGAACCGCTTCTGCACTTTTAAGATTTGGTCCACCTTCATGTTGCAAGTGGTGGGTAGTCCTCTACAACCTAAAGCAGTCGTCACCAATCCTCTTCCTTGAGATTTACCTTCCTGCCTGTTTTAGATGATCAAGAACTTCTTAAAGTAATGAATAGATGGGCAAGTGGGCACGATTATGGTTAGAGCTAAAGTCTTCAGGGCGGCTGTGGCTCAGTCGGTAGAGCGGGTTGTCCACTAATCCACTAATCGTAGGGTTGGCGGTTCGAATCCCGGCCCGGGTGATCCCATACCGAAGTATCCTTGGGCAAGACACTGAACCCTAAGTTGCCCCCGATGGCAAGCTAGCACCTTGCATGCAGCTCTGCTACCATTGGTGTGTGAGTGTGTCTCATTTGTTGTCATTTATTCTGTTTGAATTTTGTAAACAAGCAAAACAAAATATTTTTAGAACACTCATAGCAAAGGAAGTTAATACAATATAACATATAACAAAACATTACATAAAGCAATGTTTTTTTTTTTTACTTTGGATAAAATAAAAAAAGTACTGGCACCCTGTCCAGGGTGTACCCCGCCTTGTGCTCGATGCCCCCTGGGATAGGCTCCAGGTTCCCCGTGACCCTGAGAAGGAGTAAGCGGTGGAAGATGGATGGATGGAAAATAAAAAAGTAGACTTTCTTTTGGAAAATGTGCTTTACTGATGTTATAAGAACATTACACAACTGTGCTCTGCAATCCAAGCAAACTTTGGAAAAAAAACTTGGATAATCCAAAGAAGGCTTTAATAAATGCTGAGCCATGTGGCGATTTCAGCGTTATAGATCAGATTGACTGAGCGGGTAAGTTGCCTTGGCTCTGAATAGCACTCATTAGCACACAACAATATGATATGAAAACAATACTCCGCGAACAATATGATATGACCATCACACCCATATGTGGTTCTTCCTCAAACTGTTGCCACAAAGTTTGAAGCACACAATTGTATAAAATGTCTTTTTGTATGCTATAGTGTTACAATTTCCTGTCACAGAAACTAAGAGGTACAAACATCTAGCATGTGCAAAGATGACTCATGAAGACATGGTTCTCCAAGGTTGCACAGAGCCCTGACCTCAACCCAACTGAACACCTTTGAGACTGTACCCCCAGACCTCCTCACCAAAGATCAGTACCTGACCTCACTAATGCTCTTGTGGCTGAATGAATAAAATCCCCACATCCACATTTATTCATTTAGCAGACGCTTTTATCCAAAGCGACTTACAAGTGCACACTCACACACCAATGGTAGCAGAGCTTCCATGCAAGGTGCTAGCTTACCATCAGGAGCAATTTCGGATTCAATGTCTTGCCCAAGGACATTTCGGCATGTGGAGTCACATGGGCCGGGAATCGAACTGCCAACCCTACGATTAGTGGACAACCCACTCTACCACCTGAGCCACAACCACCCAGGTTGTGATGGCGGTCAGGTGTCCAGTAGGTCTGATGGTCAGGTGTCCAGTAGTCTTTGTCCATATAGTGTATCTTAATGTTAGGCCACTTGGCTACAGCTCTTATCGTGTGACATATTTTAACCTGCTTCACATTGTTCCACTACAAGCAATGCTCAGATATTTCTAGCTATAATTGTTACAGGGTTTGTTTGTTTTTTTTCGATTTAATCGATCCACTTTTTTGTTCTGGTATCACTCTACTAATCCTAGTTATTGGATCTGTGCCATCTCTAATGAAAAGCTATCCTTCTGGTTAGCAAAAAAATTAATTAAAAATCTCTCATATACAATCTTTTCTGACCTCCTACACTTCTTACACTCAGCGCTTTGAGAAGCTACTTTTAAAGGCGCTTTATAAAATAAAGATTATTATTACTGAACATTTAATTTCTCAGTGAATATCACCTTCAAGACTGAAACTGGGGCGCATATACTCCGATTACCCATATAGTATGTCCATCCATCCATCCATCCATCCTCAACCGCTTACTCCTTTCCCCCGTGGTTCCCCCGTGACCCTGGAGCCTATCCCAGGGAGCATCGGGCACAAGGCGGGGTACACCCTGGACAGGGTGCCAGTCCATCGCAGGGCACAATCACATACACACTCACAAACCCATTCATACACTACGGACACTTTAGACACGCCAATCAGCCTAACATGCATGTCTTTGGACTGGGGGAGGAAACCGGAGTACCCGGAGGAAACCCCCGACACACGGGGAGAACATGCAAACTCCGCACACACATGGCCCTGGCGGGACTCGAACCCCGGACCATGGAGGTGTGAGGCGGACATGCTAACCACTAAGCCACCGTGCGTCCCCCCATATAATATGTACTCCACAAAAACATCTCACCTACATGTGAGGATTTCCCTAGTACTTCCAGTTTTGTGTTCCATGGGACATTTTCTTAAGTGCACCAATCCATTTCCGAGGAAAAACATCCCTTCAAATTTACCCTGCCACTCCCATGCTTCATAACTGAGATGGTGTTCTTCAGATTAACAGCCTCACACCTTTTTTCCTCTCCACATGTAGCACAAGATAATAGCCAACCCGTTCATTTCTGTTTCATGTGACCAGAGAACACTACTTCAAAAGGCTGGTGATCACCTGCTAATTTAAATAGTGTATCGGTACCTGATGCCTCAAACTCCATTACCAATTCATTTGTCGGTGGCTTAGGTTGTTGGTGAACCTTTTGGCTCAAAGTACGTTCACGAGCCAGTTTCCTGAACAATGCGGTGTGTCTGTGTACTCCCAAGATTTTTTTAGATTTGCATACAAGTACAAAAATAGAAATAACTGCTAAGGAGAAACCAGACTTGTGGAGGTCCACAACAAATGGTACGAAGGGCAAAAATGGCAATGGCCCAGAGATTTTAGGCTGCAAATGTTCATGTAACAACAAAATTATAAAATCTCTGTGGATGCAACATACATTCCTATAGGTAAATATAATGGTATTTTTTAATGACGACTGTGTACAGTAGCAGCTGTATATGGTTGAAATGACGACAAAGCCACCTGACTTGACTTGACTATTGATGTCCATTTTAAGGACTGCTGAAGCACCTCGAAACTATTCTGCACTGTAAAATGAGATGTGCATTTATGTTGAGCATTAACTGTATAATGGGCCATGAACTGACTTCATGCAAAGAATCACATGCACGATTCAAAGATATGATCCCTAGTTATACGTTAATCAATAGCCAACTATGAAGCAAGAACTTCCTAAGATTGATTCAGTTTTTATTGTGCCTTCTTTTAAGCATGTTAGATGACGTTTTGATCGTCTTGCATTCTTAGTGAATTTCCCCAGCATTGTGAGTCATTATGTACTGAATAAACATGAATGAAACGCCACTGGATTTTGGCACGATGTTCCAGGATGTTATTATTATTAAAAATTAGAGCCAAGTACAACGCCCATACATCAAGTCCAGGTGCAGTACATTTCATCAGACAACAACCTTTTAGCATGGATACACATCAATTTGGTAAAGAAATCAGTTTATGCTGGTATTTAGCATCACTAAATTAATATTACTCAGTAAACTAGTACTGCACTGGTGTGCATGCATCATGTACAGCAGTGCTGCTGGGGTTTTAAGCACTACGCTATTAAGAACAGTCCAAACATGCAAGATGAAGATACAGGGAGACTTGTATTAAGCTATACAATAAGTGGACCTGATAATGAGTGTGACAAAATATGTTCACCACAGAAGCATGTGAGCATCACAGCTCAGGAGAAATGGGAACAATGACTTTCCAAGTCATTATGTTGCATCAAAACCAGAAGTTAACATTTCAGTTGACCTACACACGTGAACAAGTGTCTTTTAAAATTAGGAAAACGAAAAAAAAAAAAAAAAAAAAAACGGCTGCCCCCTATGTAAAAACCCACAAACTACCCCCAAATTAAGTATGTTAATATGCCTTGGGTGTGTGCTATTGTACCCTGCGATGTGTTAGCACTCTGGTCCAGGGTGTCCCCGCCTTGTGCACAGAGATCATTGGGATAGACTCCAAGCTGTCTGAGCACCTGTGTAGGTTAAGCGGTACAGAAAATGTATGATTGGACATACGCCTATTGCTTGCTTAACCAAAAATGTAAAAAAAAAAAAAAAAAAACAGTATCACTGGAATTGCACGTAATTTAAACAGACACGCCAAATATGTGGTAGACGCGTGTTGTGATTCAAACTACTATTAAAAGATTAGATTGAATAAGTAACTCATCACAATCCACGAGGCAGAAGAACAAAAGTTACTCTTTTAAATTTTAACCAACCTCTTAAGAAAACAAACCAGACGTCAACCAACAATGGTGTTCAACAATGATGTTAACATAACTAGCTGGGTGTTTTTAAAATATGAGCTTGTATAAAGTATATGCACTTTATTAGGAATGCGTGTACAACTACCCATTCATGGAGTTCTCTAAATCAGCCAATCGAGTGGCAGTAGTACAACGCATAAAACATGCAGGTAATGTTCACATTAACCATCAGAATGGGGGAGAATGGGATCCGATTGGAGTCTTTCTAAACTGCTGATCTCATGGGATTTTGACACAGAACTTTGTTTACTCAGCATAGCGCAATCAAGAAAAAACATCCAGTTCTGCTGGTGGAAACACCTTGTTGATGAGAGTGGTCAACAGAGAATGGTCAGACTAGTTCATGATGAAAAAGCTTACGATAAACACTTTACAATTGTGGTGAGAAGAAAAGCCTCTCAGAAAGGTACATCAGATAGATGTCAAGACCGATGACAAAGAGCATGTCGAGTTCCATTTCTGTCAGCCAAGAACAGAAAGGTGAGGCACAGAGGAGTGGGTACAGGTTCACTAAAACGGGACAGCTGAAGATGGAAAAATGCAGCCTGGTCTGATTAATCTCCATTTCAGCTGAAGGAAAGAATTTGGTGCGAACATCATGAATCCATGGCAACAACTTGCAGGCTGGTGGAGGTGGTGCAATGGTAAATTCTTGGCACACTTCAGGCGTGTTAATACCAATCATCACTTGAATGCGACGGCCTATTTGAGTACTGTTTCTGACCATGTGCGTCCCATCATGGCCACATTTTATCCATCTTCTCAGTTACTTCCAGCATAATAACACACCATGTCACAAAGCAAAAGCAGTCTCAAACTGGTTTCATGAACATGACAATGAGTTCAGTGTTCTTCAGTGGCCTTCCCAGTCACCGGATCTGAATCCAGTAGAACACCTTTGGGATGTAGTAGAATGAGGGATTCGCAGCATGACAGGAATTGAGCGACAATCATGTCAACATGGCCCAGAAACTCAAAGGAATGTGTCCAACTTCTTGTGGAATCTATGCCAGGAAGAATTGAGACTGTTTTACATTTACATTTATTCATTTAACGTTAGACAGCGCTCTCAATAACAACCAAAACATCAGCTGAGGGAATATCTTTGGGCAGTTTTTCACCCATTCGGTACCAGAAACTATTACAAGACAATTTGTGCTAATGCACACTGGGGAAGTGTCCAGTCATGCCATAAGCAGTAGAGGGGAAGTGTAGGAAGTTCTAAAGCCATTCAACACAATCAAATTCACACCAACTGTTAAAAAGGAGAAACAAGTAATGAATAAGTATTGGATAAGCCAAAAAATATGATATCTTGACTTCGACATTGCATTACAAGAATTGGATAAACAAATGTTTGACCAAATTAACAGGACTTTCAGGGATAAACCCTTTTTTTTCTAGCTGAAAACACATTCCACTGAGAAAATGATGACCTTGAATGAATTATAAAAATTCTATTCCAGCGAACAGAGAACATTCGATAAGTATTCAACAGGGTCGTTCATTGAGACAGTTATTTAACACTGCTACACTGTTCTTAAATCGTCTGTAATAATGGCTTGTTTCATCCAAAAGAGAAACTTAGACACATTTTTGGGTGGGTTTTTTTCCAACTAATATTTCGAAATTTAAATGTTGCCATATTAAAAGGTCACTGGAAGCAAATATATTTAGAACAATGTTCAAAAATGTAAGCTACCTTAAAATTGTGACTAGAATCAGAATGTATAATTATTATTATGGCTTAATTAGTGGTTAGCACGACCGCCTCACACCTCCAGGGTCCGGGGTTCGAGTCCCGCCAGGGCCATGTGTGTGTGGACTTTGCATGTTCTCCCCGTGCTGCGGGGGTTTCCTCCGGGTACTCCGGTTCCCTCCCCCAGTCCAAAGACATGCATGTTAGGCTGATTGGCATGTCTAAAAGTGTCCATAGTGTATGAGTGTGTGTGTGTGAGTGTGATTGTGCCCTGCGATGGACTGGCACCCTGTCCAGGGTGTACCGCACCTTGTGCCCGATGCTCCCTGGGATAGGCTCCAGGTTCCCCGTGACCCTGAAAAGGAGTAAGCGGTTGAAGATGGATGGATGGATATGCTATGTATATGCTACTGAAGCATTACATATACATGTTAGCAAAAGTAAAAGGTTTGGACACCTGCTCATAGAAGGGATTTAACATAAACTATTTTAGAATAGTAATAAGGACATTAACAATGACATGAGTTTTTTATTTTATTCTTAACAGGCAGGTGACTGAACAACCGTTCATTGCTGCTATAATGCGAGTTTTAACAGTTACTAACTTCATGTGAAACAGGTCATGCTTTAATTAATAAATATCTGAAAACATTGGAAAATCTGCTGTGGTACAAGAGGATGAAAACAATATGGGATGTGTTGTTCGTGAGAAAATCCACATTGTTGATTATTGTCCTATAACAGCATGTCCCATTATGTTTTATTCCTTACTTAACTTACTCCAGATTTGAAGGTTTATCCAAAAGCTAAGATATTGTAAATACACATTAGAACATTTGATGTCCTGGTCCGATGATTTAAGATCATCTGTTAATAAATTAGTGGAAATCTACAACACTTTTTCTTTTTCCACACAATGTACTATAAACATTTTCCATAGCAAAACATGTAGCATTTCCTGAACACAAAACGAAACATGACAATGACCACGTTTACATGGACAGCAGTAATCTAATTATTGACCTTAATCTGATTAAGATAATGTGATTAAGGTGTTTACATGAGTCACTTTTAGAATACTCCTGTCATGTTCCCGTTTTACATGTTATAGATCATAATTAGATAAACAGCCCACGTCATTATGTCACCGCGCCACGCCGTCCCTCCAGAATTTCACATAGACATACAGTTTGTCTTCGTTATGGTTCCGTATACAGTTTTGGGTGTTAATACATTTTTTTTACGAACGCTTTAAGTGCAGTTAATTATTTGTCATGCTGTACGTGCAAATAGACAACTGCTTGAAGCCGTGGGCTGCGTCTCAAACCACGTACTAATTGTCTATATAGTAGTCGAGATACATGTATTTTTCCCCACTACAGGATTGGGACGCAGCCGATCTCTCTTGTTCGCCATAAAACTGCCGTGTGTGATCGTGTCCTGTCGCAAAGTGCAGTGAAAACTCTCACACTACGTTCATAATGTGATTAAGGTGTTTACATGTCTGTAATACACGTCCATCATGCGACTAAAACAGGAGTACACCACCTGTCTTAATTCAATTAGAGCTTACTTAGATTATGACCTTAATTAGAGTAAGATAAGTAAAAATTGCTGTTTACATGGTAGTTTCTTAATTGGAGTATGGTCTTAATCAGATTAAGAGTGGATTATTGTTGCACATGGAAACGCAGCTAAAGAAATCAAGAACGTCTTAAAGAAAGCTCATCTATATGTAATGGAGATTGCAAACAAGCATTACCGCTGGAGGTTTTCAAATATCAGGGTTCCCACTCCAAGTGAAATGTAACATTCCCTGATGAAAATCTTGAATTTCCATGACCTATCGTACGAAGAATGTTACAGTGTATTGCCCTGGGTACTGAGCAGAAAAACACTAAATATTTTAACCCACTAAATCTGTAAGCTCGACTTCCTGGTTAACATAGTTTCAGTGCAAAACTTTGTTTTCGTTGCTTAAAAGGAACATATAGTTAGCTCATGACTCGTCATTACACATCAAACAAAATGGTCCTAATAAAACAAAACATTTCTTTAATGGAAATAAAATCAATTCATTTACAAGGTACCTTAAGCAATATTACAAACATTTTTAACCCATAACACCCTTACATTTACATTTATTCATTTAGCAGACACTTTTATCCAAAGCGACTTACTAATGAGAGCACATTCACACACCAATGGTAGCAGAGCTGCCATGCAAGGTGCTAGCTTGCCATTGGGGGCAACTTAGGGTTCAGTGTCTTGCCCAAGGACACTTCGGCATGGGATCACCCGGGCCGGGATTCGAACCACCAACCCTACGATTAGTGGATTAGTGGACAACCCGCTCTATCGATTGAGCCACAGCCGCCCCATTCAACAAATGAGCACACTGTTTATATCGCTCTCATATATATCTCTCATTCATATTATATACACACAGTATCTCACAAAAGTGAGAACATCACTCACATTTTGGTAAATATTTGATTATATCTTTTCATATGACAACACTGAATAAATGACACTTTGTCGCCATTTTTGTTGTAAAATATTCACACAATGTGAGGGGTGTACCTCTTTTGTGAGATATACACACATACAGTGGTGTGAAAAAGTGTTTGCCCCCTTCCTCATTTCCTGTTCCTTTGCATGTTTGTCACACTTAAGTGTTTCGGAACATCAAACCAATTTAAACAATAGTCAAGGACAACACAAGTAAATTTACTTGTGTTGTCCTTGACTATTGTTTAAATTGGTTTGATGTTCCGAAACACTTAAGTGTGACAAACATGCAAAGGAACAGGAAATGAGGAAGGGGGCAAACACTTTTTCACACCACTGTATGTATATATATCTATATATCTACACACATCTATATCTATATATATATATATATATATATATATATCTATCTCTATATACACACACATACACATTATATATATATATATATATAAACACACATCTCTCTCTCTCTCTCTCTCTATATATATATATATATAGAGAGAGATGTGTGTGTATATATATATACACACACACACACACGCGTATATATGTATGTGTGTAATATATATTATATATACACGCATGTGTGTATATATACATGTATGTATTTGTATGTGTGTGCATGTGTATATATAATATATATTACACATACATATATTCACGTGTGTATATATATCTATATATACACACACATCTATATATATATATACACACACACACATATATATATACATACACACACATATCTATATAGATATATCTATCTATATCTATCTATCTATCTATCTATCTATCTATATATATATATATATATATATATACACATATATATACATACACACACACACCTATATATATACACATACACACACATACATATATATCCACACACACACACACACGCACACACGTGTATATATATCTATAGATCTATATCTATATCTCTATCTATCTATCTATACACACACACACACACACACACATATATATATATAGACTTTATTGAAATTCCATTTACCATCTGAAACCAAACTTCAGGCAAAACTCCAACCGTTTTACAAGCGAAACTACGCTATAACCCAAACCACAAAGCCAATCATGAAAATACCTTCATGGTCATTACACGTCACAATTTTGTGACGAAAGCTGCTCGTGTCTGACAAGGTGTTCATATGCTTTAACTAACATTTATGACTTTCCAATTCTCTCTAATGAAGAAAAACTCTGAAGATAAAATAAATCTCGAGTGTAAAAACCTCTCTACTAATCTACAACTGGTCAACATTACCTACAGTCCTGCACGCTGTGGTGGTAAAACAATTATTAAGCTGGGTGAAGGTGAGTTGATCATGTGGTTTATGACGCCATTTGAAGTTGATGGGACGCATGGGCGAGTCTAAACAGGTACTTTTATTAGGTCAACAGTGAACTTCAGCCTCCGTGGTAATGGAAGAACACGAATGTACGTGAGGTGCCAAATGACAAACATTTATACACAAACAGCCGCGAAAAAGACCTCAATATACCCGTAAAGCAAAAATGATCACGAGTTGGAAACCTGTTGTTTTGCGACAACATTGAAGTAAACGGTTAAAAACAAGAATGCACATTTATGTATGAATAAATGATTCTGGAATGGTAAAAATGAATATACCAAAAATAGCTCCTGGACCAGATGTCCACATCATCAGATATGAAGCCAACATGTGCGAATGGACACACAATTCTTGAATCTCATTGGTCACAAACTAAGCTGGAACAAAGTTTTTAAGATATGGGAAAATCGTCAGAACTGACGCCTTTGCGGATTCCCAGGAACACGTCAAGCTGCATTGTAGTGAGGAAGAGAAGAAGGGGGGGGGGGGGGGGGGGGGCTGGGGG
>JAFFST010045699.1:0-14737 GCA_022414735.1 Noturus placidus | reverse complement strand
TGTTGCTCCTCAATCCGAGGTTCGACTATCGGCCGAACCCTCCGTTCCAGCACCTTGGAGTAGACTTTACCAGGGAGGCTGAGAAGTGTGATACCCTGTAATTGGCACACACTCTCTGGTCCCCATTTTTAAACAGCGGAACCACCACCGCAGTCTGCCACTCCTTGGGCACTGTCCCCGACTTCCACGCAATGTTAAAGAGGCGTGTCAACCAAGACATCCCCTTCACACCCAGAGCTTTCAGCATTTCTGGACGAACCTCATCAATCCCCGGGGCTTTGCCACTGTGTAGTTGTTTGACTCCGGAGGCAGTTGCAAGGTACCTCCACCACGGAGATTGACGATGCTCCCCCATCAGCCTCCACCTCTGCCTCTACCATAAAGGGTGTGTTAGTCAGATTCAGGAGTTCCTCAAAGTGTTCCTTCCACCGTGCTGTTACTTCCTCAGGTGAGGTCAACAGCGTCCCATCCTTACTGTACACAGCTTGGATGGTTCCCCGTTTCCCTCTCCTGAGGTGGCGGATGGTTTTCCAGAAACACCTTGGTGCCAACCGAAAGTCCTTCTCCATGTCCTCTCCAAACTTCTCCCACACCCCTGCTTTGCCTCCTTCACGGCAGAAGCTGCAGCCCTTCTGGCCTATCGGTACCTTGCAACTGCCTCCGGAGTCGACCGGGATAACACATCCCGGAAGGCCTCCTTCTTCAGTCGGACGACTTCCTTGACCACCGGTGTCCACCATGGTGTTCGAGGGTTACCGCCCCTTGGTGCACCTAATACCTTGAGACCACAGCTCTCTTCCGCAGCTTCAGCAATGGAGGCTTTGAACATTGCCCACTCAGGTTCAATGCCCCCAACCTCCACAGGGATGCGAGAAAAATTCAGCCGGAGGTGTGAGTTGAAGATCTCACGAACAGGGGCCTCCTCCAGACGTTCCCAGTTCACCCGCACTACCCGTTTGGGCTTTCCAGGTCTGTCCCGAGTCTTCCCCCACCCTTTGATCCAACTCACCACCAGATGGTGATCAGTTGACAGCTCTGCCCCTCTCTTCACCCGAGTGTCCAAAACATGCGGCCTCAGATGAGATGATACAATTACAAAATCGATCATCGACCTTCGGCCTAGGATGCTCTGGTACCACGTACACTTATGAGCCTCCTTATGTTCGAACATGGTATTTGTTATAGACAGTCCATGACTAGCACAGAAGTCCAATAACAAATGTCCGCTCGGGTTAAGATCAGGCAGGCCGTTCCTCCCAATCACGCCTCTCCAGGTATCTCCATAATTGCCCACATGTGCGTTGAAGTCCCCCAGCAGAACTATGGAGTCCCCTGTTGGTGTCCCATACAGGACTCCATTCAGGATCTCCAAGAGGGCCGAGTACTCTGAACTGGTGTTCGGTGCATATGCACAGGCAACAGTCAGAGTCCCCCCCCCACAACCCGTAGGCCCAAGGAGGCGACCCTCTCGTCCACCGGTGTAAACTCCAACGTAACGGCGCTCAGCCGGGGACTTGTGAGTATCCTCACACCCTGGTCAACTCCGGAGTAGAATAGAGTCTATCCCCTATTCAGGAGTACGGTTCCAGACCCGAGACCGTGTGTAGATGTAAGCCCCACCAGATCTAACTGGTAGCGCTCCACCTCCCACACAAGTTCCAGTTCCTTCCCCCACAGAGAGGTGACGTTCCATGTCCCCAGAACCAGCCTCTGCCGCCCAAGTCTGGTCCATCGAGGCCCCTGACTTTCACTGCCACCCATGTAACAGCACACCCGACCCCCGTGATTCACCCCACGAGTGGTGGGCCCATAGGATGGAGAAGGGGGTGCCACATTGCTTTTTCAGGCTTTGCCCTGCTGGGCTCCGTGGCAAACCCAGCCACCGGGCGCTCGCAGTCGGGCCCTCCCTCTGGGCCTGGCTCCAGACGGGGGCCCCGGGCTTCCTCCGGGCAGGGTACCTCCTCCTCTTTTAATTTTATTCATGAGGGGTTTTGAACCATTCTTTGTTTGGCCCCTCCCCTGAGACCACTTTGCCTTGAGAGACTCTACCAGGAGCACAAGACTCCAGACAACACAGCCCTCAGGTTCATAGGGACACTCAAACCTCTCCACCACGATAAGGTGACGGTTCCCGGAGAGGCTCTGTGCTCTACCATTTTTATCAAATGTGTTTTTAGTCTAAATGAAGTGACATAGCATTCACAGTGTACTTCAAAATACAGTCCAACTGTAGCTATGGAATTCATTGTAAACTATTATTATGGAATTTAATAAAGTACCAGATCTCAATCTCATTTTTCATTTTTCATGTTTGATGGTCATCTTTGTGTCTGTTTTTATTTTTATTGTTTTGGCTGTTTGTTAAATTTGTAGGCGATGGATTGAGTGTATCAGTTGGTTTGGTCTCATGGCCGCTTAGGATTTGTTTGGTGCTTGTGCAGCTCTGGGGATCTTTGGTGCAGCTCAAGGTGGTGGTGCCTGATGTCACAGTGGCAGTGTGGGCTATGCCAGTCAGTGGAAACTGAAAAAGGTGCTATATAACATTATTATTAGTACTATTATTATTATTATTGTTGTTGTTGTTCTTGTTGTTTTGCTAGTGTATTGTATTGCTAGTGTGCAATATCCATATGATTGTGAACCACTGTAAAATGGCAGACAGTTTTAGCATTATTTATATCATATTTTCAAAAACAACATTTACAAGAGATACCATTTTATGCATACCTTTTCTAGATCCTCCATTATCATGTTTTATTCTTTCACGTTCTGCATTCCTGAGAGCTGGCTGTTCTTAACCAAGCTTTTCCCCTTGCTTTTACCAAATTCTTTGGACATTCCCAGTCCTTGGCTTGGACCTCCACCTTCAGACACAGGCTCAGTTGCCAAATTCAGATTGGTTGGCAGCACAACATTCCTCTGCACGTGGTGCAAGTAAGTCCTACTCCTACTGTGCAGTGAACAAAGCTGTAGTTTAAAGGCAGCTTGGAACTCTCGGCGGAAGTTTTCATTAAAGAAGCCATAAATTATAGGATTGATGCTGCTATTGCAAAAGGCCAACCAGTGGGCCAATGGGTAGATGTAGATGTTTATCACTCGGTGCTGGAAGTCATTCAAACTGGCATAATCACTTAACATCATCAGGGACCACAAAGGTAACCAGGACAGGATGAACAGCAGCGCCACAACGACTAACATCTTAACAACATGTTTCTTTTTCCGTGATAATATCTGGTGCGTTTCATAGCCACTTGGCTTTCTGGAGCCAGAGCCAAAGCTGGAAGCACATTCTTGGCTTGCAGGTGTGGGAGTGGCTGTCTTGAAGAGTGTGAGCCCAATGTGGGCATACATAATGACAATGAGGGTTAGTGGACCCAGATATATATTGGCAAAGAGCACAGTGGTATAGATTTTGCGCATTTCCTTTTTGGGCCAGTTCTCATGGCACCAGTAGAATGGCCCTGTTTCATTTCCATCTCCTAATAAAATGGAGATCTGGCTCTCCTCAGTGACCTGTAGCATCACACCTGATGGACACATAATAGTGATGGCCAATATCCAAATGACTGTGATTATGAGAGTGGAGGTGGAAATGGACAACTTCTGCTTGAAGGGGTAAACAATGCAACGAAACCTGAGACAAAGTGACAGAAGTAGTAAGTGAGAGAGTAACAAGACGCAATACAAATGGATATGTACAGCAAATTTTCTAAACTTTAATGTAAAAGATATAAAATGCATTTTAATTTTAATTAAAAATTAAGTTTCATTTGGTGCTGTTTGTGCATCCATAAAACTAATGCATGAATACTATATAATTTATTATATATTAATTATTTATGCATTATTTTTATGGATCCGCAAAAAGCACCGAATTAAACTACAGTATTAAATTAATAATAAAAACTCACTTTCACTGCACCTTGTGGTTTCTGTTACTCGCTGTCTTTAGACATATTATTTGACTTTTGATCATAACGTTTTAATTAGACATTACAGATCTTACTCGCATTCACATTCTATCAGCGTGTCTGCACCGCACGTGATCAGCAACACGGCCTTGTTAGTAATACATCACTAACATATAACTTCCGTTATAATAAACAACAGAATTTACACTGCAAGCGCGCAACTACACCATATAATAACAATAAACTTAAATTAAACTAAACCTTTTAAGCAACTTGCACCAGTTTGCCCTGCCCCTTGCACACAGTGGAGAATTTTGGATATAAACATAAGTTTGTCCTGGTGCATCAGTTTCATTTCCACGGTGTTTAAAATATACCCCTGCCTTAGAGGACTTGGAGGTTACACACTATCTTCCGATTTCGCCTCCGTCTGTTGGTGACTGAGGTCATGTGTGGAATAAAAGGTAACGCTGGAAAGTAAACTGAAGAAAGTCATTGTCGGTGACTTGGGTGTCTGCTAATGCTAGCGTGCGTATGACGTCATTCGCCATCGCCTACGAAATGGCTTATACTTCCAGTTAGTAAAAAAAACCCACCAGTCATATATTTTAGACAATATTACCTTCCTAAAATCCACACACTAGACGGTAGTGCAGAGTGCATAGTGTAAGTGTATAGTACTTCATTTGGTACACAACATTAGTATTTACTCTCCAAAGCATGTTTTCGGAACAGAAGTAACGTAATAAGTAAACACACCCCGTGCCACGCAGACCAATTAATCGATAATGACATTCGATGACAACGATTTTCATAATCGATTATTATCTATTTAATCGATTAGTTGTTGCAGCTCTAATACATATCTAAAATTTTATACACACACACACACACAGACACACACACAGACACCCACACAGACACACCTGTCCACAGCAATGGCTACCAGTGTGAAGACAGAAGCAGACACAGATATTCCTTGTACCATCCCATTGAGCTTGCACACCCAACTTCCAAATGGCCATCCTAGCAGAGGAGCGAAAAACAGATTTATAATGATAAAAAGAAAGCTGCTTTTCATGTGCTTTTATCAAATACAACTCAATTTATGTTATGGTTGGGACAATATATTGGAATAAATTTGGGAAATTATTGAGCAAAATTAAAAGAAATTGTATGAGAACTACAAGAATATTTTAGTTCAGCAGTTTGTGTCAATACCTCAGAAAAACAATACCTCAGTCAAAACAACTACACATTCAATTAAATGAAATGTCCTTAAAACTATAATACATAATAAATAGATGCGTGTCAAATCAAAGGAAACTATCCATCCATCCATCCATCCATTTTCTGTATCTGTTTCTTATGCTACAAAGGGTCACCAGGGAGCCTTGAGTAGAGGGGGAAATACGTATTTTTTTCAGTAAATATATTTCCAATGAGGCTATTGACATGAAATTTTCACCAGACTTTGGTATTGACTCCAAACAGAAATCCACACAGTAAAGTCCATAAATGAAGTTATGTGTAATAAAGTGGAATGACGCAGGAAAAAAGTATTGAACACACTGATATTTGTTTAATACTTAGTGGAGAAGCCTTTGTTTGTAATTTCCACTTCAAGACCCTTCCTGCAGGAAGAAATTAATGGGCCGCAGTATTCAGTTGTGATTTTGGCCCATTCTTCTAAACATATTGTCTTTAAATCTTGTTCAATTGGATTCAAGTCAGGTGATTGACTGGGCCATTCTAATGCCTTGATTTTTTCTCTTAAATCAATTGAGAGTTTCCTTTGCTTTGGATCGATGTCCTGCTGGAAGGTACACCATGTCTCATCATCATCCTAGTGGATGGCAGCAGATTCTTCTCAAGACTCTCCCTGTAAAGGGCTCCATTCATCATTCCTTCAATTATATGAAGTCTGCCAGTACCATGTGATGAAAAACAGCCCCACACCATGATGCTTCCACCTCCAAACTTCACTGTTGGTGTAGTTTTTAAGGGTGATGTGCAGTGCCATTTCTTCTCCAAACATGGTGTGTAGTATCACAGCCAAAATGCAAAATTTTGCTCTCGTCCTACCAGACTACACTCTCCAAGTATTTCATAGGCTCGTCCAAATGAGTTGTAGCAAACTTTAAATGAGCTTCCTTTACTACTTCTTGAGTTAATACTGATGTCTGCTGAAAATATCATGTGAATAGCCTCACTGGGAATATATCTACAGAAAAAAATGTTAACGTGTTCAATACTTATTTCCCCCATTATAAATTAAAAACCTAATAAATGATTGGATAAACATAACATGTAGGACATGATCAAACTGTGAGCAAGAACAGTCCATCCACAACTACATAGAGGGGGTAAGTTTGGAAGGGTTGCAGTGCATAGACCAATACAAAGATGAATATTTAAGGGTACATACACAACAGTAAATAACAGAAAATGAAATTCTAATGTCATCTCAGATGTCATCTTTTGATCTCAACCCTTAATATCTTCAGTGGATAGCAAAAAACAGAATTGGCCTTGCCATTCCAATACTTTCAGAAGGGACTGTAAATCTAAAATGTAAATGTAGAACTTAATTTTTTTCATATGCTAATTGACCCTGTCCCCTCAGAGAGTGTGTGATGGGAAAACACAGTGCCAGTAGGGCAGTCTGTGCTACACCATACTGTGCTAGTTTTGGAAGAAAGCTGTAAATGTGAAAACCATGTCGCTGGTGGCATTTTTGGGTTGATTTAAAAACAGTCAATGGCTGCCAAGGTTTTTGCCATTTAAAGCAAATAATCAGAATTAAATCAATCCAATTTCTTTCAAAATATGCTATGGCAAAGGGAAAATTTTTAAATGCATACAGTGTAAATCTACAGTGGTGCTTAAAAGTATGTGAACCCTTTAGAATTTTCTATATATCGGCATAAATATGACTTAAAATATAATCAGATTCCAGAAGTCATAAAAGTAGACAAAGAGAACCCAGTGAAACAAATGAGACAAAAATATTATACTTGGTCCTTTATTTATTGCGGAAAACAATCATATATTTCATATCTGTGAGTGGAAAAAGTACATGAACCTCTAGGCCTTTAATTTAAAGGTGAAATTAGAGTCAGATGTTTTCAATCAATGGGATGAAGATCAGGTGTGAGTGAGCACCCTGTTTTGTTTTAAAGAACAGGAATCTATCAAAATCTGATCTTCACAACACATTTGTGGAAGTGTAGCATGACACAAACAAAGGAGATTTCTAAGGACCTCAGAAAAAGAGTTGCTGATGCTCATCAGGCTGGAAAAGGCTACAAAACCATGTAAAAAGTTTGGACTCCACCAATCCACAGTCAGACAGACTGTATACAAATGGAGTAAATTCAAGACCATATTTTTGTGGATGGATGAGACCAAAACAGAACTTTCTGGATTAAATTAGAAGCATTATGTCACAATCTCCCTGTCTGGAGGCACGTTCGGAGAGATGAGAGGGCGCGCGCATGCACGAGCTATAAGCACGAGTGCTCAGCAAGCGCATGCTCTTCGAATGTTGACAACCATGACATTGTTTATCATGGACACGTGCGTTTGTTTTGGTTTTGTCCCTGTTCTGTTATTGGTTGTTGTTTGGGGTGTGGCTTTATTGTTTTCAGCCGCAGCGCTTCGTGCCATGTACTGGGAGGCGCGCGGTGTATATATACAAACATAATCAGCACTGAGTATTACGTTAGATATAAATAAATACATTAGATATAGTTAGATACGTTGTCCATGTTATGTTCTTTGTTAGATTATAGTTAGTTTCACGTTAGATTAGTTCATTTAGTCCACGCTGGTTTTCCGCTCCCAGTCCATAGTCAAAGTTCATGTTACTTGTTTAGTTTCTTGACCCTGTTTTCTATTACCGCGACTTTGATTCCTGCTTTGCCCCATCTATGCCTGTTTGCCGATCGCTAACTGCACTTGCAGGACAACTGCACTTGTCCTAATCTCACTTATATCTCGATACGTGACACATTATGTTTGCAGAAAGGAAAACACTGCATTCCAGCAGAAACACCACATCCCATCTGTGAAACATGGTGCTGGTAGTATCAGGGCTTGGGCCTGTTTTGATGCATCTGGGACAGGACGGCTTGCCATCATTGATAGAACAATGAATTCAGAATTATACCAGCGAATATTAAAGGAAATTGTTGGGACATCTGTCCATGAATTGAATCTCAAGAGAAAGTGGGTCATGCAGCAATGCAACGATGTTAAATACAGAAATCTTTCTACCAAATATGGTTAAAGGAGAACTTTATTATTTTGGAAAGGTTAAGTCAATGTCCAGTAGAAATGTTGTGGAAAGACCTGAAGCAAGCAGTTTGTGTGAAGAAACCCACCAACATCCCAGAGTTGAAGCTGTTCTGTACTGAGGAATGGGCTAAAATTTCTCCAAGCCAACATGCAGGACTAATCAACAGTTACTGGAAATGTTTACTTGTAGTTATTGCTGTACAAGGGGGTCACACCAGATACTGTAACCAATAGTTTAGATAACTTTGCCACTCACAGATATGTAATAGCAGCTTGACCTTTACAGACCACATCTCAACAACTGCTCGGTCCTGTAGATTCATCCTGTTCAACATCAAGAAAATCCGACCCTACCTCACTGAACAGGCCACACAGATACTAGTCCAGGCTCTTGTTATCTCAAAACTGGACTACTGCAACTCTCTACTTTCGGGCCTCCCAGCCAGCTCCATCAGACCTCTGCAGATGATTCAGAATGCTGCAGCACGCCTGGTCTTCAACCAGCCGAAGACAACCCATGTCACACCCCTCTTCATCTCCCTCCACTGGCTTCCTGTAGCTGCCCGCATCAAATTCAAGGCCTTGACCCTCACGTACAAGACCCTGTCTGGAACAGCACCCTCCTACCTCAACTCTCTGCTGAAGGCTTACGTTCCCACACGCAATCTGCGATCGATTAGCGACCGACGTTTAGTAGTTCCTACTCAGCGCGGCACAAGGTCCCTTTCCAAAACCTTCACACTAACTGTTCCTCAGTGGTGGAATGAACTTCCAACCTCAATCAGGACTGCAGATTCACTCACCATCTTCAAGAAACAGATAAAGACACACCTCTTCCGTCAACACCTAACCAACTCATAAAAATAACATTTTTTTTTTTTAAATTAAAAAAAAGCACTTACACCTCGACTCTGCGCACGTTGCTTCTTCTGGTACTCAATTAATAGATCTTGTATAGTAGCATTACTTGTATTGTTCTCTGCTTGATATCACTTTGCTTGTATCTCTCATTTGAAAGTCGCTTTGGATAAAAGCGTCTGCTAAATGAATAAATGTAAATGTAATTGGATTTTATTTTCCAATATTATTTATTAGAAATATTTATTTTCCTCAATAAATAAATGAGTTATGAAAATGGATCATATGTAATTAAATCACATGTACATGAATCATAAGTAAATTGATCATGTGTAAACTGTTATCGGGGTAAAAAAAATTAATAAATAAATGACCAAGTATAATATTTTTGTCTCATTTGTTTAATTGGGTTCTGTTTATCTTCTGTTGAGAATATTGAGATGTTTCACAAACTTTCAAGCGCCACTATATTTAACATTAAACCTAAATATAATCTTCAATACAAGTCTTAAATATAAATATAAATGTAGAACTTGAGTATGTAGAAATGTAGAGAAAAAAGTATTCAATTTTATACATCACATGAAAATGCTGACTAGTTGATTATCTTTAAGGATTATCTTAACAATTCAGTTTTGGCATAAAGTCTTATATTCTGGATAAATGGTTTATAGTTACTGCCAGAAGGAACAACTGTCTTTCTGAGAACAGGTCCAGATACAGTCATGTGAAAAAATAAGTACACCCCATGAAAATATTTGGGTTTTTTTTTGACATATTTGAACAAGCAAACATTTGATCCTCTTTCAAACAGTGCCTATTAATAAAGTTTGATACACTATCAAATGATACATTAAATTTACATTTTGTAGTAATTTTCACAATTTAAATGAACAAAAACCAATTAATTCCATGGAGTATGTAAGTACACCCCTACATTTATCACACCTTCAAATCCATAAAATTAGAATCCGGTGTTCAAGATTGGGTGCCAATGATTGAACCTGTCTTATTTATACCCCTCTCATATCTAGTGTATGATGTTCCCTTTGCTATTGAGGTGTGTGGTGAGTCTGTGCCCATGATAGCTTCATATTCCTGTTTTTGGCTGACAAGAGTGGAACACAATGTAGTCTTCTGCTGTTGTAGCAAATCCACCTCAAGTTTCAAAGTTGTGTGTGTTCTGAAATGCTTTTCTGCTCAACATGGTTGTAAAGAGTGATTATATTGTATCCTTCCTGGCAACTTGAACCAGTCTGGCCATTTGTGTGTGAAAATCCCAGCAGATCAGCACATTTCAGAAAAAAATCAAACCAGCCCATGTGGCACCAACAACCATGCCACGGTTAAAGTCACAGAGACCACACTTTTTCTAAATTCGGTTCTTTGATGTGAACATTAAATGAAGTTCTTGACCGGTATCTCCAATTTTTTTTATGGTTTGTGCTGCTGACACATGATTGGCTGATTAGATGACTGCATAAATGAGGTGTTTCTATTAAAGTGGACGGTGAGTGCATATGCCATAATTATACAAAATAACCAATATCATAAGTTGCCAAAGAAGAATGTTCTGGACCTTGGTGGACTAGACTAATTAGTAAACAAAAAGAAGAAGAATCAGACCCTATTGTAGTCCTTTACTTACCTGTAATGATGTTATCTACTAAGGTGGTGGGCATGCAGAAAATTCCAACCAGCAGATCACTGATGGCCAGGTTGAGGATGAAGAAGTTGGTGACAGTTTGCATATATTTGTTCCTAAGCACAATAAAGCACACCACTCCATTACCAACCATACATGCTATGAAGATGAGAAGGTAGGACACAATGAAGATGGCAGACACAGAGCGGTCATGAAGGTAGAAGTCCACATAGGTGATATTAGCACAAGGAAATGGACAGGAAGTGCTTGAGTCCAATAAATGTTTTTCTGAGTTTTCCAAATGATAGACTGACACAGACGAGATCGTTGAATTGAGCTCTAGGGTTTCCGGTGCCATTTTAAATCCTGGAAGTAAAAAATACAAGTAAATTACATTTTCATAAATCACATAAATTTACATTGAAAATGAAAAGTACAGTGACATATTTAGTGAGCTGGTATTTATTTAAATTTATTTATTTAAATAAGAATTTATTTAAATCTATTAAATCTATCAGAATTTATTAAATTTATTTAAATCAGAATTTGGATGATGAAGAAACTACAACCCCATTTTTGAAAACATTGCGAGAGTATGGAAATTTAAAAAACAAACAAACAAAAAGTCATTTCAAAATTCAATTCAACCTGTACTATATTGAAAATACTCTTTTACTTTGTGAATTTAATTTATTTTTGAAAATATACAATCATTTCAAATCTGATGACTGCAACACTTCCAAACAACTTGTGCTGATGTGACTTTGGATTGTAGTTTTCAAGAGTTTCTGACCCCAAGACACAACTAACTTCTGCAGTTCTGTAGCTGTGATCCTTGGAGATTGTTTGAGCTCTTGAACCACCCTCTTCACAGTGTATTGGGACAATATAGACACATGTCTTCTTCCAGGTTGATTCATAACATTTCAAGTTGACTGGAACTTCTTAACTAAGGTCCTGATGGTGGAAATGGGCATTTTCAATGCTTTTGCTATAGTCTTATAGCCACTTCCCATTTTGTGAAGCTCAACAACCTTTTGCCACACATCACAGCTTCCTTGGTCTTAGCCATTGTTATGAATGACTAAAGGAATTTGGCATATGTGACAACTCATATTTATACCCCCGTGAAACAGGAAGTCATGGTTGAACAATTTCCTGTTCCTAGTCACCCAGGTGTACTAAACAATGTAAAATATCAAAGAGAATATACTTCATATATATTTTTCTCATAGGAATTCATAAGGGTGCCAATAATTGTGGCATGCATATATTTAACAAAGATATATTTTTGGTTAAACCTGTGTTGTGTTTGCAAATGTTTGACATCCATGAGTATTTATGTGATTTTTTTTTAAACAAAAGATCAAAAAGTTAAACAATAAAGACAAATTTTCACAGCCTTCTTTGCTCATATTGCCCAAAGGTGCCGATATTAGTGGATGGCACTGTATATGGGGCAGGGCATGAATGCCTGATTCAAGATTAGGCATTGGAGTGGTGTTGAGAGCTGAAGGTGAGGTGTATACATGGAGTGTGCCCACATACCTAATGGTGCCGCTCAGAATTGTATATAAGAGACAAACACATAGCATGAAGATGCAAGTTAGTCCCCAATCCTTCTACTCAGAAATTTTGGGTACTGACTAGCTGGTTTGGTAATTTAGCTGCAGATGTGGTGCCTGGGTGGGTACTAGCAATTAAAGCGGTGTGAGAATTGTGCTGCCTTGGCTGCAGACACTCTTCTGAGTAAGTGACAATAACCAAATTTTGTCAATTGGTGAGTTGCCAGGACTTTGAATGGATGAGATGGGTGGCTGTGGCTCAGGAGGTAGAGCAGGATGTCCACTAATCGTAGGTTTGTGGTTCGATTCCCGGCCCACGTGACTCCACATGCTGAAGTGTCATTGGGAAAGACACTGAGTTAGCATGGCAGCTCTGCTACCATTGGTGTGTGAGTGTATGGGTGAATGAGACACAGTGTAAAGTGCTTTGGAAATGCTAAGGTTAAAAAGTGCTTTATAAGTGCAGACCATTTACTATGAGATCCATCTTATCTCCTCTCCTCAAGCCCCCTCTGGATTTCCCTCTGGAGCAGTCGTGTGACAATATTTGAGGAACACATAGAGATCAGGTCATATTAATTGTTGGTTGAAATGTGCAGTAAGGAATGCCACTGACCTTCCTTGATTTTGCAATTATCAGTGACCAAATGATCAATGACAGAGTGAGTTTGTATTGGCTGAGCATTTGTGGTTGTTATGTGCAAGTGTTTGCCCTTTCTGTATTTGTTTGTTTTAGGCTGCTAACAGGTATGCATATGATTGACTGTGACAAGCTACAAATTGGATTACCATGCTGCATGTATCACCTCCTATTAGTTCTTCAGTGAAATGCATTTAATAATAATAATAATAATAATTAATTAATCAATTTGTATAGCGCTTTTTACAATGGACATTGTCTCAAAGCAGCTTTACAGAAATATCATTTTACATTTACAAGCGACTTACAAATGAGAGCACATTCACACACCAATGGTAGCAGAGCTGCCATGCAAGGTGCTAGCTTGCCATTGGGGGCAACTTAGGGTTCAGTGTCTTGCCTATTTAATCCTATCAGATTTCCTCTTCAAGAGAGAGGAGGAGAGACAAAAAGAGCAAAGTATCACACAATAATAAACTGAGCTACATTCACCACAATCAGTAAATTGTGCAAGTATATCTTTGAAGAGTTTGTCTTAAAGATTGAAGATGTTATATGCTGCATGTTATGTAAAAAAAATAATAACTACTAATTGTACCACTCATTCAAAACATGACAAAGTATTTAACTAACACCTTGTAGAACCCCGGTGTGTGAGGGTGCGGAGGAAGTCTCAGGAGATAGCCGGAATGTCAAAAGTGACAATCAGCATGCATTACCTGCCAATTCAAGCCACTTCCTCTCCATCCAACACACTTACACACACCTCTCACTGCACTTCATGGGCTTCTGAACAGGGAAGAAGGGACATATATGTGCATACACTACATGCACGTGGGTAGCACAATGTCAAGCATCAATAGGTTACCCATAACCCATGTATTTTTGTTGTATAGAGAAGGACAGTGTAGTCAAGCTTTTTCTGTTCCTGTTTCCTCAAAGCCACTGAACATGTTTGGGATGAAATGGAATGCAATCTGAGTGCCAAACCTTCATGCCTGACATCAATACTCAATCTCACAATACTCTTGTGGCTGAATGGGCACAGATCATTACAGCCATGCTCTAAAAGCTAGTGTAAACCCTTCCCACTTGAGAATTAAGGGCCATGCTCAAGGGCCCAGCAGTGGCAGCACTGGGACTTTGAACTCATAACCTTCAGATCAGTAGTCTTAACCACTGACTGAGTGATTCTCACTCAAATGGTTTTGAATTGTGCTTTTTGTATTTTCCAGGTTTGAGCTAGTTGTAGTTCACAAATATTTGAGCACTAGGAGCAAAACTGACTTTGTGGCACTACTGTAAATAGGGAAGTCATCACATTGCACCATAAGTGCACAATTAGAAATAGTATAGACTATATGTTTTCATTTTTTTTGTCTTTGGTCATTCCCAAAAGGTAATCAGTATATCAGAGAAAATTTTATATGCAAGTTGTTGTTATTGAAGACCTTGTGAAGTTTAATCAGAATCAGAATCAGAAATGGTTTTATTGCCAAGTACAGTTTTTAGCACATACAAGGAATTTGTTGTGGTGTTGATGGTGCACGTCACACATTTACTAAGTGGAATAATACTACACAGTATGTATAAATTCCAGAAAAGATAGACATAAATAGACTAAATTAAAAAAATGGAATGGTGTGTAGCCAGTATGTATAGTATGTACACAGTATGTATAGTATGTACACAGTATGTATAATTACAGAATAAGTTAGACATAAATAGACTAAATGAATAAATGGAATAGTATGTAAAAAGTATGTATAGTATGTACACAGTATGTATAATTACAAAATAATATGGGCATAAATAGACT
>JAFFST010045698.1:98454-109572 GCA_022414735.1 Noturus placidus | reverse complement strand
CCACCTGTTGTTGATTCTTCACAAAAAAAATACAGTTTTATATCTTTATGTTTGAGGCCTGAAATGTGGCAAAAGGTCGAACAGTTCAATGGAGCCGAATACATTTGGAATACTGGAGCCGAATACTTTCGCAAAGCACTGTATTTATTTATTTAATCATATTTCTAAGTCCTGAAACATTGCATAAGGAATTGTACATAATATTGTAGATTTATCTGCAATGCCTCAAAGAAAAAAGAAAAAAAACAAGCAAGATGAATTCAATTAACAGAAAATAATAACCCAAAACCACAAATAACCGCTGAAACAGAGTGAAAGTAGGCAAATTGAACTAATTTACAGCCTATTGTTCTGATGAAGTATTACTTCATAAAATGCAAGCTCTTTATACATGCACTCTCAAACACATGGGCAGCTGTGGCTCAGTTGGTAGTGTGGGTTGTCCACTAATCGTAGGGTTGGAGGTTCGATTCCCGGCCCACATGACTCCACATGCCTTGGGAAAGACAATGAACCCCAAATTGCCTTGCATGGCAGCTCTGCTACCATTGGTGTGTGAGTGTGTGTGTGTGAATGGGTGAATGAGACACAGTGTAAAGCGCTTTGGATAAAATTGCTATATAATTGCTCCATTTAACATTTACACATTACAGCAGGTAAATCAGTCAAGCAAGTGGTGGACCTTCTTCAAACGCCAAATAAAATATTTTGCCAAGCATGACAATGGTATATGTACCCTCAATTAAAGGGGAAGCTTTGAGACTGAAATCTGTGGGGTCTGTAAAAAAAAAAGTAAAATAAAAAAATGCTATGCACTGTGGAGCATATCTAAACCAACTGAACAAACCAATTAAACAGTCAATGGACTCCTGGCAGTGCAAACAAAAGACGTGACAACTGAGTGATTTTTGAGAGCTATACGAATGTAGGGGCATGGAATGACGGGGATGGCATTTAAAGATGGCTGTTATGGACGCTTAATTAAAGGTATAGACACAAATACACAAACAAATTGAAACAGCATCCACAATAATAGAGAAAAGGTGATGAAAAAAGTTATCAGTATTGTCTGATAAAGTGTAACATATAAAGCAGTACAAGCAGAAAGTGGAGAGAGACTGAGGGCTGTTAGCTCTGATAGACTTGTTTTAGTTGACAGTTTAGGGCGAAGAGGTCAAGCAGCAACCTGACACTGAGACTCAAAAGGTCAGGAGATCACCCAACCCCTCTGCCCCTGGGTGAAGGCTATCACCCTGTTAGCAGTAAAGGCCTTTTTCCATTTCACACACACACACACACACACACACACACACACACACACACACACACACACACATACACTAATTTTATATAGTTTAACCACAAAGCACATGAAACTGAAGAGCAAACCACCAGATAGGTATCGGTTGATTAATAACGTGATTGGAAAAGGAAGAATTGTGTCAATATCATTTTAACTGCCTTATTCCATTAAAAAGACCATTAATGGCAAACAGGCAATTAAGGAACGGCTTTAATCCCAGAAGAGTTTAAAAGGGCAGATCTAAACAAATATCCAAGAATATTTGCAGTGGAGAAGCTGGTGATGCCCTCAGGTGATCCAATGACGTGAAACAGTGTCTGCTTCCAATTCCCACTATTTACCTCACCAATTAAGGCAACCAGTCCCAATCTTCTGCAGGGAAAACTGCACACTGACTGCAGAACGCCCAATTACTTTCATTAATGCTAACTGCTGTTGTGTGTGTGTGTGTGTGTCAACAGAATGACACACACACACAAAGGGCCACATTTTGCACTCTCAAACACATGCCCTCTCACACACGGTGCTCCATGTACCCTCACCATCAAAGGCTGATGTGCCCCCCCCCACAAGGTGACAACGGCGTTGGCCACTAACCAACTGTCTCCAAACACCAGACACCTCCCGCAGATGCACCCATTTCCTCCCCCTCCCCTTCCCCCACATAATCACGGCAGATCAAGTTAGAAGACAGCTGAAGAAACTCCGCCCTAGTAAGGCAGCCTGGCCTGACAGACTGTGTCCAAGGCTGCTTAGGGCCTGTGCTTCTGAACTGGGGGAGCCACTGAAGCAAATCTTCAACCTGAGTCTCCGTCTTGGAAGAATTCCAACACTGTGGAAGACGTCATGTCTCAACCCTGTCACCAAGAAGCCACACCCAAGTGAGCTAAATTATTAAAATGACTGGTTTTGGGGATACTCAGACCCAAGGTACGTCCTGCACACGACCCGTTACAGTTTGCTTACCAGGAGAAAGTGGGCGTGGATGATGCCATCGCATATCTCCTGCACAGGATGCACTCTTACCTGGACAAGGGGAAAAGTGCTGTGAGAATCATGTTCTTCGATTTCTTCAGCGCATTTAATACAATTCCACCCCTCAGACTGGGTGACAAACTCCTGCAGATGGGTGTGGATGCTCACCTGACATCCTGGATCACGGACTATTTAACAGAGCGGCCACAGTTCGTCAGACTGAAGAACTGCCTATCTGACACTGTGATTAGCAGCACCGGAGGTCCACAGGGAACAGTGCTCTCTCCAGTCCTGTTCACCCTGTACACGTCTGACTTTTGCTACAATACAGAGTAATGCCACATGCAGAAGTTTTCTGACGATACTGCAATTGTGGGGCATATCAGGGAAGGGCAGGAGGAGGAGTACAGAAGCCTGGTGGAGAACTTTGTGCAATGGTGCAAAGTCAACCAGCTACAACTCAACACTACTAAGACCAAGGAAATGGTGGTAGATTTCCGGAAGTCTAAGCCCGCTCTGCTGCCAGTCACCATTGAGCGGGTAATGGTGGAGGTGGTAAACACCTACAAGTATCTGGGAGTACACTTGGACAACAAACAAACTGGACTGGTCAGCCAATTTTGAAATACTCTACAGGAAAGGGCAGAGCAGGCTGTACTTTCTGAGGAGGTTGCGGTCCTTCAATGTCTGCAGCAAGCTCCTCCGGATGTTCTACCAATCTGCTGTTGCCAGTGTCCTCTTCTATGCTGTGGTAGGCTGGGGAAGAAGCACTAAGAAGAAGGATGCTGGACGACTAGACAGACTGGTAAGGAAAGCTGGCTCTGTTGTGGGAGCTGAACTGGAGTGTATCACTTCAGTGTCAGACAAAAGGACACTGAACAAAATGATCAATATTTTGGACAATGACCGTCATCCTCTCCACAACGTTATCGTGAAGCGAAAGAGCTTGACCAGTTGGAGGCTACGCTCACTGCCATGCTCAACTGACAGGCTGAGGAAGTCTTTTGTCCCTAGGGCCATACAACCTTTTAATGCTTCACTTAGAGGAAGAGGTGAGATAGACTTCTCTCTATAGTCTATCCGCGCCTCTTCACCTTTTTTTCATACATTCTTATACATCATTGCTGACCTCCTACAGCAGTGTTATAACAATGTATGTTGTCCATCTCATAAATGTTCTTGCACCATTGACCCTCTATAACTATACTGTTTTTACTGCATACACGGTTATGGACTATATTAGCCAGCATGTAAAACCTGTCTTTGTTATGTTACTGTATTGTATGTCGCACTGTGTGTCTTGTGCTACTGGGACCTTGAATTTCCCATCGGGGATCAATACAGTATGTATGTGTGTGTGTGTGTGTGTGTGTGTGTGTGTGTGTGTGTGTGTGTGTGTGTCTGTCTGTCTGTCTGTCTGTCTGTCTGTCTGTCTGTCTGTCTGTCTGTCTATCTATCTATCTACATTCATTAAGCGAACAAATTTAAGCATAATTTACTCATATGAGCATTTACACAAAATATTTGGCATTCATGAAAATCCCGTAAACTTTGGAAAAAAATGTTTGTATCCTACTCCTGCTCGAGTTAATTTGCATATAAAAAGGCTAACTAATGTAAACCTCAATTGATCGGCTTCAACTCAATTTGTGATGAGTCACTGCATTTTAATATTGTTTATAAATTGCTTATTTCTTTTTTTATGGAAGAATCAAAAAATGATATGCTCAGGAATTAAGAGATATTTAGAGACTGGTAAACGTTTTTCTTCAGAGGATGAAAGCTGTCTGCATTTGGAATATTCTTTTGAGCTCACTTACTATTGAGCTGGATGGACAACGTCAAATTCACCTCCGTAATTTCTCTCTATATTTTGGCCTTTTCATGTCCTGTGACTGTGTGCTGGTTATGCTGCTAAATAATTTTTTTAATGCAATTTCTCGTTAAGTACTTCGCCTCAGAGAGATCATTCTTCTTTGGCTATTTTCTGCTCTGTGAACTTTTTTTGTGGGTGTCAACAAACGCAAATCAGCTGTGCTGGGTATGCGGCTGGTAATTTCTGGGTGTTTGCCATTTATCAACATATGCACATGAATAGAATCATAATCTGCATTTATAAAACTTTTGTAAATCTGGTGTAGCTGATTTAGCTCGGTTTGGCTTATGCAAATATCTACACACAACTGTACTCGACAAATTAATAAATGAGGCCTATTATTTTGCAGTTAATATGAGACATTTAAAGGCAAACACTTAACTATTAAAGTCATTTAAATTCATATTTAAATTAACATATAAAGTCAAAGACATGTTCCAGATGAATTGACGGATGAATAAATAAACAATCTATTTATTTATTTTTACAGAGTTACTGTAGTGATTATAGTTATTGTAATAACAGTTAGAATTGTCTGGTATTGTCTGGTATTGATACTTTGTATACACTCATACAATTTGCATTGTATGAGATTAATCTAATGGAATTTAACATAAAAACAAGTTTAAATGTAGAAATATAATATTAATACAAACATTATTTAATTATTTAAAATTATTTAGATATGTGCAATGTAAAGTATATGCATGATGATTGTATTATGTATGATAATGTAAGTCTATATAGGTTATTGGTGTTCACTGTAGCCATATGCGGCATTGTTGCCCAAGACAAATTTCCCTCACGGGACAATAAAGTTTAACTAACTAACTAAATACATTTTAACAGTTTAACTGATTTAGATTCCGTTTTTGGAACATTTAGTGGCACCAATAAATAAAAACATTGTGGTACCAATAAATAAATGCTACACATTTATCTAATTTGTCTAATATTTCAATAGTTTTAAATGTAATACAAAATAAATTCTGTAATCATGTGCTGAGATCACAAGGAGGTCAGCAATTTCATTAATTTATTAATTATTTAGGGGTCAACAGCTGCAAAAAGTTTGACAAACCCTGGGTTTTAAAGGCTTGCTGCTGTTGACAACCAAATAATTGCAAATATATATGCAGATATAAATCTGTGATAATTGTACTGAAAGGACATTTGTGAATGTGAGTAAAGTGCAACCATACTATTAACAAGGCCAGTAATCCATAGATAATGGACAAAGAAAAGCTTACACAGCTAATTTCCCCTGACGTCTTTGTGCTTGACTATGTTCCTAATCTGTGAGAAGAGGGTAGGGGGCCTGTTCGGGACAAACAGCTGGATAAGTATGACTGAATGCACCTGCAAAAGCGAAACGGTTACACAGCCCTGAACATGAACACCCAAAGTCCATACTTTCTTTTTTTTTTTTGTCCGTTTCACCATTAGACTGGAAACAGCTGAAGAAGCTACTTTATTCCCTTGTTGTTAGACCTTTGATGAGGCACAATGCACTGCCAGACGTGTTCTGAAGCCATCACAGAACCATGGAGGTGGCCACAAAAGCCATGTGGAGAGCGGCTGAAGGAGGCTGGAGCTGACGGCTGCAATTTTTTATTTTATTTAAAAAAAAAAAAATGTGAAACAGGCTGTGGGCCAACAGGTCGATGGCGCCACAGTGCCTCTATTCCTCCATCTTTCCCTCATTCATTTCATCCATCCTGTTTAATCCTCCACTCCCAAATGCCATCTGAAAGCACCACATGACCGAAGCAAACACCGAAAGCACAGTGAGCCTTTGCAGGAAAACAAAAAAGAGAAAGAAAGTAAAGTCACTGCCGTTGCACTAGGCCAGACCACCTGCTCGTCCAACTAAATTGCACTCAACAAGAGAAAGAGAAAGAAAAAGTCACAGTCCCTCTGTGATCCTGCCACACAAAGGAACAAATTACATTTCTCTATCTCCATCCTCCCCAGGTCAGGAATCAGGCTGAGAGCCTGGCACTCGTCTCCCGTTGAGTGAGAGCATTTGTTTGCAATCACATATATACATTTCTTTTCTTATCTCCAGAGTTACATCCGCTCCTCTTTCATCTCCATCTGCTTTTTTATTTCAGTGCTTTGGTGTTTGCTGAGCCACTTCTCTTCAAATTGAGTGTTATTATTCCAAACAGTCTGATGCCAGCGTCTTATCTTTATGTATGCCTGAGAGGTCAGTGCACTGGTGAGAGCCAACGCAGCAGAGATTAAAGCTGTGGCCAGAGTGGGAGTCAGAGAGAGGGTGGACGCTACTTCGTCCTCCTCATCACCGACATCTTAATTGCTGGCATTGTCTGCCCTAAAAGCCAAGGCAGATGGCCCCTTGGAGCTTTAATCTACAGACTTACATAAAGAAATCTTGGGCTGCTAGAACATTTTTACATAGGAACTCCTTATCCGAGAGGAAGATGAGGAAATCAATCATCCACAAAAACAACACATGAAAGGTGGACATAGATGTTTTGATCATTTTGATGTCTGGTGTTTTTCTGGAATTTTTTTTTCTGGGAAGTCTAGGAGATTTTAAACGCAGCCCAATGGGTAGGTGATGATGGACTTTCCCTTAGGCCTTGGGCTAGTAGTCACACACTGCCAGGCCCAGCACTGGACTCCTGGATTTAAGATCCAGAGGATCACTGACCAATCAGCTGTGAGGACCACCCAGTGCAAACACACAAACTTGCAAAAGCATGTGCAAAACACCCTATTTTCCAGTCTCTCCTTCATACAAACAAGCAAAAAAAAAAAAAAAACATTTTTACTCAGGAAAATGAGCAACACTGCAGCATGTAGACAAGAGGATCAATGAAATCAGATTTTTACAGGATGAGCTGCCAAACTCCTGGCCTTCATTACAAAGGGCAGAACAGATCACCTTACAACACTGCCACTGCTTGTTCAAATAAAAATACACAAGTATCTTCATATGAAGCCCCAAAAGAAAAGCCCTGGAACCTCTGTATCCATTTATTGCCAACCCATAATTACTACCAAAAGATTTAACAGTTGCACAACACAAGCACCATTGCACAACTTGCTGCATTATAAGCTCAGTGGATTATGAAGGGCAACAAATGGGCAGTGGTAGCTCAGAGGTTAAGATGTTGGCTTCTGATCAGAAGGTAGTGAGTTCATGCACCAGCAAACTGCCACTGTTAGGCCCTTAACCATCAACTGCTCAGATGTGTAAATGAGATGAATGTAAGTTGCTCTGGATAAGGGATACTGCCAAATGCTTTTTAATGTAAGATGTTGGTCAAATGTTGAGTTTGTTGGGAATCAAGTTTGAGGTATTGAATACCATTTGAGGTATAGATGAGGGCATGGAAATAAAGATATGAAATAATCATATGAACTCAAACAAGTAAGCACTATACGGCAGTATTTGACAGGATATTAAGTACAAAGGCTAACCCAGCCCCTAAAACTAACCTTCATAACTTACTTGTGTCTTGTGAATGGTAATAAATGGTCAAGTGTCAGACCATGCTGAACCCTATAACCACACACAAACACTGAGCTGTACATGTAGTGTTACACACACATCCTACTCGCATACCGATACACACAGATATACATAACATGAAAGGTTATTGGTTTCATAGTAACTCTCTATAACAGTTAGCATAAACTCTCAAGCTTTAAATTAAATTCAGACTAATAGTCTATATGAATGCCTCTGCTCTGAGTTAGAGAGGAGTGTAATAGTGATTCAAGGCCTTGATATACTTTCAGTGAGTTTAGGAGAAGCTGAAAAAATAAAATCGAGCTTGCATACTCATGACAGTTTCATTTTGGCTATTGCATATGAATGCTCTAGTCCAGGGGTGTCCAATATTATCCAGTAAGGACCGGTGTGGGTGCAGGTTTTCATTCCAACCAAGCAGAAGCCACACCTGATTCTATTGAAAGCCAAGATCAACTGATTAAACAGGTGTGGCTTCTACTTGGTTGGAATGAAAACACTGCACCCACACCGGCCCTTTCTGGATAAGATTGGACACCCCTTCTCTAGTCAAAGGCTTTTACATGTGTGCATCATCAATTACATCATATGGAGTTTAGATGTCAACAAAACCAATGGACTACACTGAAGGTGCCTCAACAATCATTTCTAAATAAAATTGATCACTGATCACCAAGATTTTCCGTTCCAGGCATCAACGCACTCTCAAAAACCTCACCATGACTACTGCTTGGAGTCAGGCGAGAGAAAGAGAGAGCCATAGAGATGGGATGTGTTTGGCAGTAATCAGGTGCCATTAAAAAGTGAACAGTGGGTCCGTGGGATGTGTATTTTTTCATATCCTATACAAGTTTACCAGATGTATGGACATGATTCCAATTAAGGAATATTCCTGAATCAACAGTTCTTTTAAACCATCAGATCTCAAAACTTTTTAGTCTAAGTGCCAGCACCCCATCCTATGCAAGACATGTGGTACTGTTCTGATGACATCACAGCTAACTCATTAAGTATGCTCAGGATGGCCTTGAACTGTGATTGGATGACATTTAATTTTTATTATTTAACAACTTCAGGGAGCATGGTGGCTTAGTGGTTAGCACGTCTGTATCATACCTCTGGGGTTTGGGCACCCCGGGTGCTCCGAGCTTGCATGTTCTCCCCGTGCTTTGGGGGTTTTCTCTGGGTACTCTGGTTTCCTTCCCAAGGCCAAAGACATGTAGTCATTAGTGTGTGACACCTATTCCTCCCACTCCTTACCTTCAGAGCAAACTAGTAAGAAGGCACATACAACTGAACAAAATCCTTGCTATATTAAAAGCTGGACCTTTTTCTATTATTCATGACACTTGTAATTTTGTCCTATGGAGTTTTCTTTGCCACTGTTTCCTGTACCTTAGATTAGGCATCTATTATACATTGTTAATAGCTAGATAGATAGTAGATAGATACTGTAGATGTCTGCAAAACTGACTTAATGCCAAAGATCGGGATACTGTTGACTTTTCACAATATGCTCATACTGAACATCTTTTCAACACTTAGTATTGGCTGACTTTACAGCATCCAGATTAAGAAGAGTAAGACCTGGTTTATGCTTGATGTGTGACTGCATGTGTGTGCAGGAACAGTGGCAATGCAAGTGGCATAGTACACATAAACTTAATCTGGCTGATTAAACCTTGCATCCAAAAGAAGGGACATCAGAGCCAGAACATCCCCATCCATAAGTTTTCCAAGTCAAACTGTAAAATGTTTAATGAGTTCATGCACAGCAACGTTAAACACACTGATCAGCTCGGTCTCTCTTCAAATGTTCTGTGGATGTTGTGATTATCACCATTATCTGTATCGTAAATTTAAAATGGCCTATGACCTTACATTCAAAAGTATTTATTAATGTAATGTAGTATTTAGAAGATCCAGAAGACTGGTACAAAAGACAGACCTTTCAATAGAAGAGGTCAACAAGCAAGGTTTTTAAAATTGAAATACTAACCTTAATAGGTAAGGTGGCTAATATTAGTACTCAAACTCGTATGATTTGACATGAAACACTAGTTTGTTTAGTCAGCTGCGGACAGTGTCACATGGTATTGCCGTTAATATTTACGTTGATTTTCGAAACGTAACATTAATTTCTAGAACGTGCTCAAGCGTTGGCCCAAACAACCACAAAATACATGCCACAGCCATCTTGCGTACATGTAAGCATAGTTACAAGTTAAAAAAGCACTATACAAGTAAAACTGAATTGAAGTAGATCTGTTAAAATATTAGAAGTTCAATACGCGACAGCAATGCTGTCGGATGACTCCACATGCCGAAGTGTCCTTGGGCAAGACACTGAACCCCAAGTTGCCCCCGATGGCAAGCTAGCACCTTGCATGGCAGCTCTGCTACCATTGGTGTGTGACTGTGTGTGTGAATGGGTGAATGTGACACAGTGTAAAGCGCTCTGGATAAAAGCACTATATAAGTGCGCTATTTACCATTTACCAATGCATTTGGATATAAATATTTCTTTCTACAAACAACTGAGCAGAGGCTAAACAAAATGAAATCAATCTGGATACAGTCAGCCACATGACAGGATATTTACCAAAGCTTCTTATGCTTGTGCTTACTGGCTTAAAATGAGGATGAAGAGTGTTACGACACGGCCATGCCAAAGAACAATTAACTACTCACTTTCGTCCCATGTCTTCAATGAAAACAAACGTACAAAAAAGTTACTTCACAATTTCCAAGTTTGTTAGCAAAAACAATAGTTTGGCCAAATCTGACAAACAGGTTAAAGAGTTAATAGCATTCTGGCTCATAAACATGCAAACAACAGATGTATGAAGTTCAGTGGGGGACCTGCATTTAAGAGCTAATGCTGTGGATTCAAGCCATTTAAGGCCTTATGGGATTTTAACATGCAGAAACGTGTGCAACAGGTTGGATGCTCATAGCTTAAATTCAGTAAAAACAGTAGCATTTTCGGTTCATTTAAAGAAGCCTATGGCGGAGGTTTATGATTAGAATACTGGAACAGTGCTTTTTGGAAAATATATTCCTCACCTTAAGAAAACATACATCCTCCTCACTGCAAGAATCCAAATGAAGCAAGTGAAGGGTGTGTTCATTCCAAGAATCCACTCCCACATCTGTAAGAAAAGAAATATAAAAACAAGCAATGTCAATCATTTTATTATCTAAAACATATTTGCAGTATCCAGTATCCACTATACTGGTGGAGAGACTGTATATTATCAGGCAAACTTCATATCTGACTGCCAGCCCCATAGCTTTTTTTTGTTTGTTTGTTTTTAGCCCTGATGCACAACTCTTTCTTGCAAACCACAAGAGCACAATATTATATATATATATATATATATACTGTATATATATACAGTGGTGTGAAAAAGTGTTTGCCCCCTTCCTCATTTCCTGTTCCTTTGCATGTTTGTCACACTT